>CAUYQV010120608.1:0-12660 GCA_963574575.1 Galagoides demidoff
TATGAAAACAGCACAATGTACCCCATGTTTGCATTAATGTATACAGCTATCAATTAATAAAAAAAATGTAGAAAAAAAATAAAAATAAAGGTGAACTTAGGTGCAAATCAGTGGTCCTCAACTTTTTTGGCACCAGAGACCACCATGTAGAAGACAATTTTTCCACAGGGATGGCTTTGCTATGAGTCTGCAAGCAATTGATTCATTATGGTCTCTGTGTAGTTGAACCTCTCTGCTAATGATCTGTCTTTGCAGCCACCCCAGCATGAGGCTTCATCACCTGAGCTCCACCTCAGATCATGAGCCATTAGATTCTCCTGAGCAGCAGCAACCTGGATCCCTCACAGGAGCAGTTTACAGTAAGGTTCATGCTCCAATGAGAATCTAATGCTGCTGTGATCTGATACGAGGTGGGACTCAGGCCGTGATGGAAGAACGGGGAGTGGCTGTAAATACAGGTGAAGCTCCACTTGCCGGCTTGCTGCTGCTGCTCACCTCCTGCTGTGTGGTGAACCCCAGTTCTAATGGGTCACAGACCCTGCACTGGTCTGCAGCTCAGGGATTGGTGATCACAGGTCTCAATGACATTCAGGCTGGGTATTAAACAGAGGCTAACCATGCCTTGACAAGCACAGTTAAGGCACAACCCAATGGTCTTAGTTAGAAATAGTCCTGTAGGGAAGACAAATTCCCATGTTCAGGACCACATAGAAGCTTGAAGGAAATCTCTAAGTTTATGATTATCAGCAGTATTTGCTCCTTTGATACTCAGCAAAGTTTGATTTATTGATCTATTTATATCTATGTTAAAATAGAGCTTATTTCTTTCCTCATGCTCTTAATAATGGAATAAACAGTGCCTCATCCATGGACGTATATGTATGTGCATGTATTTCCCAAGAAATGTACCTCAGGAAATAAAAACAGTGGAGAGAACATGAAAAAGTCTATTTTTTAAACAATCCACCTAAACTATTTAATGAACCCAATAGCAGAAATGAGAAGTACCCATTAATTTCTGAGCCTCCTAAACATACAGGACATCCTGGCTAAAATGCCCTCTTATGCTTCCTATTTCTCTAATATAATGTAGTGGTTTTTCTCTCATAAGTTATTAACATATATGCAATACGATTATATCACTCAAACATATGTGTCAAAAAGATGTATCTATCACTCAAGGTTTGTTAAGGATCTTTGAACAGAGAATTCAGGGCTTTTAAAAATGTTAAAAGGACTTGAAATGTGAAAAATAGCTAGGTCTTCTGCACTGTTCCAGAATATCACCAGAATGATCCCACAACACATACGGCCCAGAGAGCTGTTATTTCTACCACAGTCTAAAAGGTGAGGGAACGATGGGATGGCTACTGCAATTCTTAACTTCAAGAAGATCCCTCATTGGCCACAGCCCAAGGATCAATGATCCAGATTAACAGGATTACACTGCTGTCATCATAACTGCTCTTCACCTCCACAAATTTGGTGTCCTGGCAAAGAACAGTGAATCTGCTCAGTGCTGTAGGTATTTTGATGCTCAAACTTAGAGACAAGTTGCTGGGATGCCACTGTAAACCAAAATGCTCAAACCTCAGGCATGACAATTACCTCCACCACACTCCCACTTCAAAATCTCACATGAATACATCTAATTTAAAAATCCTAATTTTTCTCCTGAACTCCAGGTACAAAGGAGTCTGAAATAAGTACTTTATAAGTTTTTAGCTTTAGTAGCCACATAAGGCATGGTGCACTGGCCAGGAGGTAGGGCTGAATGTGGAACACAGATCAACTTTACCCACTCCAGTAGTAGAGGGGAGAAACTGAGCTTCAGAGGCAGATAGACCAGATTCCACTACTTATTAACTCCTGCCACCTTCGTGAATTACCTACCCCATCCTAGCTTCAGTTTCCATATTTTATAAATATTAAATGGGACAATACTTAACAGAGTGTCTTTGGGAAGACCAAACATGATAAACACTGTTTTTCAACCATGTGGTAAGTGCCCTGGGCCACCACAGCAAAGTCACAGGGGCACTTCAGGATATCTTATTTTTTAAGAAAAGCATAGTAATATTTGACATTTATTGGATCCAATGCCAAGTATTAGCTTGTGGGAGTTCATGTTAGATTAGCCTCAACATCAGATTATGCTATATTCCTTTTGATGATGTTTCATTTTGAAAACAGGTCTTTAGCAGTTACTCTGACATCACACTTGTATTATACAAAATTCAGTGTGAGGGTGGAAGTGTCAAATATGATTCCAAAGTCTGAGAGAATGGATCAACCCCATTAGTGAGTATCATTGATTTGTGTCCCCATTTCTGCAAATTCATATGTGACTGTGTTTGAATACAGGTCTTTAAGGGGGTGATTAAGTTAAAATGAGGCCCTTAGGGTGGGCCCTAATCCAATATGACTGTTGTTCCTACAAGAGAAAATGTGGCCACACAGAGAGACACCAGGGATGTGAGTGGACAGAGAAAAAAGCATGTGGGAGTACGATGACAAGGTGGTCATCTGTATAGCAAGGATAGAGGCCTCAGAAGAAACCAAACCTGTCAACACCTTTATCTTGAATTTGGGGCCTCCATAGCTGTGAGAAACAATATTTTCCTGCCTGTGGTCTTTTATTAACATTACCACTTGTGATGGTTAATTTGATATGTCAACTCAACTGGGCCACAGGGTGCCCAGATATGTGGTTAAATGTCATTCTGGGTGTCTGTGAGGTCTGGGTGTGAACTGTGAGAGTGACATTTGAATTGGTAGACTGGATAAAGCAGATTGGCCTTCCCAATGTTCCCAAGCCTCATCCAACCAGCTGAACTCCCAAATAAAACAGATCTGAGTAAAGAGAACTGCTCTGTCTATTTGAGCTGGAACACTAATTTTCTCCTGCTTTTGGACTCAGACTTGAACTGGAATTTGCATGTTGAATTTGGACAAGAACTGCACCATTGGCTCTCCTGTGTGTGTGTGTGTGTGTGTGTGTGTGTGTGTGTGTATACACACAGCCAATTATTTTAAATTGCACATGAACTTTATGGACACCCTGTGTACTTATCTCCTACTGGTTTTGTTTCTCTGAAGAACCTTGACTAATACACAGCCATAGCAAACAAGTACAGTGTGATTATATAATAATTTTTTTCATATTTTATTTTATTTTTAAATGTCTACTAAGCTGCTAGGGTATTAATACTTACTGTTCCAACCTAACTACTTAATGAACAGAGTATTTCTTCCTTCTTTAAACCTAGGCATGCCATGAAAAAAATTACTGAGATATTGATCACTATGAAATTGACAAAGTTTAGGAATCCCAGATTGATAATTAAACATAAGAGGTATCAATATTAACTACCATTATGATGAACAACTGTTTTTCATTTCCGTGACAAAGTTACTTTTAATATAAGGAAACAATTGAAAAACTTAAGGAAATAATTTAGATGAATCTCCCCAGAAGAATCAAAAGGCACTCTCAATTAAGATACCCATGGCAGCATTAAATAAAACAGCATGTGATATAAAATTAGTAGGTGCCTTTGGGGAAAAGCAACACGACCCAGGTTAAAGCTCAGAAGCGGTGAGAGCATGAGTTATCTACCCTAAAGCTCTAACCTTTTTCTCAGGAAATAATTGATTTTCTCAGATACTTTGTCTAGATTTTGTATTTTTTAGAGCCAATATTTATTACTCAACTTGACCCAAATACAAAAGAGAAAGAACTAATAGTTATAAGAAGGAAAATACGAGGCTGACTTATTGCGCATGGCAGAGGACCTCCAGTGCGGCACCTGCTGCCATGGCTGAGGGGCACCTGGAGCAGGCTACAGGGGCCATCCAGCTTTTTCCTCTTCCACTCCCACCTGAGGGTCAGGTACATCCCCCTTATGGCCTGCTTCATCCAGTGTATCCTGTGCTACATGACCCTATGGCCCGAGGGTCCTATAGCCCTTATAGCCCTACAGCTGATGCTATGCAGCTTACTTCCTCCCCTAGCTGTGCTGTCATCCCCCAAACCTCTGGGACCCCTGTGTGGCCAGTTGTTCTTATTACAGCTCATCTACCCCTGAAGGCAAAGAGGGGCAAGGTCATGGTCAGCCCTCCAGGCTTCCAAGGTGGCATCAACTGCTAGGGCAGAAGCAGCCAACAGGCCACTACATGAGCAGGCCACCAAGTGAGTGGCCCTGCTCTTTGCCTTCCCTGCCCCCAGTTCTCACGGGCTCCACTGGCTACCTGAGGGAGGAGGCTCAGCCTGTCCCACTCATCTGACACCTGCGCTGCTGCCTTAGAACCCGAAGTTCCAAGTTTGTGACCACTACACTGTGAAGGCCATGCCCACCAGCACCCCAGGTGGGCCAAGATCCCTACCCTACCCCCTGTCAGCATATCCAAGGTCTCTTTAGCAGCAGCCTGGCCACCAGCCCCATTTCTGGCTGCTCCTGTCAGGTTGAAGTGGAAGGACCACCCAGGATACACACTGTACTCCTTTAGACTTCTTAGGAGTTTTGCTGTGGATGCGTTCCTGGGTCCCCCATGCCTTTAAGCTGTGTCAGCAGATGGATGGCCACCTGACCTGGGGAAGGAAACAGCCAGTGACCACTGGCCAGGACTAAATCAGCAGACCCAGTGCAGCAGACCAGGGCCAGCAGCCCCAGTAAGCCAGTGCACCGCCCCAGACCAGGGCCAGCAGCCTCAGTGAGCCGTGTGTTGCAGCTGACCAAGGCCAGCAGCACTGATGCCCCAGAGAGATCACTTTGCAACAGGAACTGCACTCAGGCCAGGCGTGTCCCTTTGCTTGAATTCAGACCAGCTGGGGTGCCCAGGGCTGCCCTGTTGGGAGCCAAGTGCCCATCTATCCTGCGGGAACAGGCCCCTTGGCCAAGTCTTCCATCTCCCCTCACTGCTTCTCAGAGAAGCAGACCACTCCTCTCAGGTGGCTTCCCTGCAGGTCCCAGTGAGAGGTCCCAGGGAAGGTGGTCCTGGCACTCAGGCTTCCTCTATCTGCCAGAGTTGGCCAAATCTGGGTGGAGTGCGAGTGTGTGAGTGGGTGTTAGCATGGGTGTGTTTACGTGAGCCTCATGATCTCTGGGGCAGGGAAGCCTGAAGATGCCACCTGGTGTTGCCTCCCATCAGTCATCTTCCTATGGTGGTGTAAATAGGAGGCCAGCCACCTGTAATCTCTCAGGGGCATCGTACTGTCCACCTCTGCCTGCTGCCTCCTTTGCGGGTGACTGGGTACTCAATGCAGGGTGTGGGCACCATGGGGCCAGGGACAATCCCACTAGTCCACCATCCTGAAGGGTTAGGTCCTACCTTCACCTTTTCCTGCTTCGACAATAAAAACTCCCAGGTATTAAATGATGAACATTTCATTTATTAAAAAAAAAGAAAACACATAAAACCTCTATACCCTTATCTATATCATGAAATTAACAATTCTGCTTCTCCAGGAAATGAAGCAACATCATCCAGGTTGGGGTCCAATACCCAAATACAGCAGTCCCCAAAGAAGTCAGAAATCCTGGGTCTACCTCAGCACCTCAACAGAGGGACACGCAGAAGACTACAGGAGGGAGACACAGGGCCCCTCGTCCCCACCCATAGTCATAGGGTGAGAGAAGGGATGGGGCCTTGACAATTTTATATACTGCTTACAACATGCTGTTAAGTTATGTCTAATCTTAAACTTCTAAATATATTCTATCCATGTGCATATGTTACATGTGGAAAGAACTCTGTTAGGTTCAGTAAAAAGATAGTATGAAATATATTATTTTCAGACCAGACAAAGGGGAACTTCCCAAAGTTCGTAATAAGAGAATCAACACACAGAGTCTGCACACATATGGTGTGTACAGACCATCATGGCATTGTTAACCTTTCCTGATTGCTCACATGGTTTGAGAGCTGATTATGTACCAGGTGCTAAAGGCTTTATACAAATTAACTCATTTAAACATCACAATGAAGTTAAGAGGCTGGCACTAGCAGTGTCACTGATTTAGGTGAGAAAACCTTAGGCAGGGAAGTCAGGGTTAATAATCTCACAAAATCACACCACTGGAGGAGCCATGATACAAACGTGAACCATCGGCTTCCAGAAGCCTGTGCTGTCTCTATTACACTGTCTTATGGGGTCCTTCCTAGTGCCCAGAATTGTGAGCAATACATTTCTGTCATTTATAAATCACCTCATCTAAGGTATTTTGTTACAGCAGCCCAAATGGACCAGACATTCACCTTCCTCCCCCTCTTCCAGCCAGCTCTGTACCTTGTCCTGTATTTTCAGAAATGCTCCAGACTCTTTGTCTGCCAACTCTTTCTTAGGTTTCTGCCTTCTCTCTGGACCTTACAAATGGCCTGGTCTTCCCGACTTTGACCTTGGGTCTTTCAACAAGGATTCTTTTCTGGCTACACTGCCTTGGGACATCTGGAGTGATGCATATCCAAACTTGACTCAGTCCCTAGCCTTGTCCTACTTCACCTGCTTCTTCCTCTTTTGTTTATTCACTGGATGAGTTTTATTGATGAAATGGGCCAGACACTGTGCTAGGCATTAGAGCTTTCATAGTGAATAAGCATAGTTCCTACCCTCAAGAGTTTATGATCTGGTGGACAAATCACAACTCTCTGTACAGAAATATGTTAAGCAGGGGTAGAGAATATTGGCGGGGGCACTTCACCCAGTCTTGGAGATCAGGGAAGATTTTCTGCAGGAGGTGATATCTAATCTGGGATGAAAAGGATGGAGAGGAATTATCCAGGACAAATAGGGGGTCATCATTATGGGAGTGCTGGTCTGAGGGGTGCATGTATGTGTGTGAGTGTTGGAAAGGGGTACAGAGAGTGGAAAGCTATGTAAGGAATTTGCACTACAGAGTCATGGGAAGCACTGTAGAGTTTAAACCAGGTGGTTAAACTTGAGCTTTTGGAATATTCTTCACCACAGTGTACGGAGTCATAATGGGGCTACACCCCCATAAAGGCAAGAGCACCAATGAGGAGGCCATTGCAGCAATTTAGGCAAGAGACAAACTTAACAATTGGAACAAGGAATGGACCCTGTTTTCCCAGCTAAATCTTTCTTTCTCTTAATTTTCCTACTGGTGCCACTAGTAATTCCATGGACTTTTTGGAATCAGCTGAGACTATTCTCCTGGGCCCCTGCTTGACTCCTTAGCCCTCCATGGTGACTCCTCATTTTTCAGTAGATTTTCATGTTCCTCTTCTTCAGTTCCTCTCACCTCACCAGTTATTACTTGACCTTTCATCTTCTGAAGTCTGACGAGGGTGCAGCAGCTTCTCTGGACTTTTTAGCTGACAGATATGATCTAGAGTTCCCCGCTGTTGCCCTAAAATAAAGGGCTCAGAACACCCAATCTTCTCTGCCCTTGAGATGATAAAATAAGTGGCAGTGGAGGTGGTAATGGGAAGACCATACCTCCTCCTGGTTTCCATCTGTACACACTCAGAGTGTCTCTCCAGGAGAAACCCTAGAGGCCCTGCAACTTTGTATCTAAGAATAGTTTTTAATGTGAGATTTCACGTGGTCCAAGCTGCACATGACCAGAATCTCTGCAAGAAAGAACTGGAAACTTAGACACATATTTTTCAGTGTGATTGCTTATAAAAGTAGGTCAGCGATTATTTTATAAATTTCTGAAATAGTAGAAAGGGGACTGGACTTGTCAGAAATTTGAGTTTGGAATTTTATTCCACCACTCAGTGGCTGTGTGAGGTAACGATCCACATATTACAGGGGTTTTCAGAGGTAAATCAGAAAACAGGAATCCCCATTGGCTCCTGAGCATAGCACTGGATTGAAACCACCCTCATGACAGTCACTGACGGTGGCCATGACATGAAAGCCCATGACATCTTTACATTTTCATCTTCTTCTGCTTTTCAGCAGCATTTAACATAGCTGATCATTCACCCTTTCTAGAAACATTCCACCTTCTGAGCTTCTATTCCTGGCTTCTCTTCTCTCCTTCACCTGATGGAAATGCTGGTGATGTTGGTTCTGAGTGCTGGTGGCCTGATTTTCCTTTCTTCACACCCCCTTCAAAGTGATCTCACGTGACATTTCCATCAGCATGTTTCACAGGTACCTGCCACGTAACCTGCACATGCCAGGTATTTATTGGTTGATGATCAGTCCTGCCCTGACCTCCTTACACTCTCCTGAACTGAGAGGACCGGAAGCCTGCAAATGATAGTCCCAGACTCCCAAGCCTGATGACTTCTGGCCAGGTTCTGCCAAGAAAATGTATTGCAGGGAGATGAGAAAGAGGAAAAAAAATAAAAACCAGACCACAGCGGGGCAGCACCTCTGGCAATGGCAACCCTGATGTTTTCTGCTGGGTGGCAGCTACTATGATTCCAGCAGTTTTTGTGATGGCACCATAAGTAGCTCAGCGAGACAGGCTGCCACAGTCGGTGGGGGAGTAAAGAGGGCTCAGGATGAGCAGCAGCTGAAGGTTGGCACCATCCACAGGTCAGGATCACTCGTGTGCTCCAGCCCCAGTTGCAGCAGCTCCCTACTCTCAGCATAGTACCCCATTCCCTTTTCACTCTCCCCTCTGTCAACACCTGTGACAGAGCCACCTGAACTGTCAGGGACAGCGGGCCTAGAGCTTTGGACTCCCACTGGTTTTAGGGGCCTTAAATGTTTTAGTTTTTCTTTAGTCAGAAGAAAAAAAATGAGTATAACAGTGAATCTAGCTAAGAATATATGTGTCATTATATCAATATGGTCATAAAATATTTTTAATTTTTTTTTTTTTTTTATGGAGGAAGGGATCCAAAAAAGTGCCTATGACTATGGAAGTTATACTGTCCCCCTGACCTTTGTGGCCATTTTCTTGCAACAAATTCCTCTTTGGGAGATATATCTAATAGTTTCTGTTGTCAGTGCCAGCTGTGGCACCAGATTAATAAAAACAGCTGGGACACGGATTGAAGGTACATGCCTGCAAGAGGTGGGCTTCCAATCGGTCTTCTGAGAGCCCTGAGAATCTCTTCTCTCTTGGTCTTTTATCAAAGCCTCAAACCACAGAAGTGGGGGCCTACGAGCTAGGATCACATGTTTAACGGTTGCTAAGTGCTCTTTCCACCCTGGCTCCACTCCCATCCTATTGCCCTACCAATATTACAAAGTAACACTTGCTTGATGATGAGCTACTGATCTTATCTCATTAAGGCACGCAGCTGCTTCAGGGCTTGTCTCCAGGCTGCAAAACACCTCCATGCCGGCTAACAGATTATCCTGCTGCCAGCGCCTTCTTCAAGAGTTGGTGGCTGCTTCTATCAGCCTGGTGCTTGTTCTCTTACATTCTGTGTTATTTTTCTTTTAACTGGGCCCCCAGCTAATTCAATGCTCCAAACAGAGCTCATTCCTGGCCCTAAACCCCTGTTCTTTCCATTCTTCTCTTGGGGAAGGGCCCCATCATCAGAGACCAGGCCATCATCCTTAACGATACCTCCCCATCAGCCCCCACATGTAGAGCAACACCAAACTGTCTATCCGTCAGGAACAAATACATCTCAAATATGTCTGCTGGACTACGCTTTCACTGGTAACACCTAGTGTAAGTCACCACCAGGGCTTCCTTCTTGGTCCTCAGATGAAACCAGTCCTCTTTAGCACATACCAAGAGGCCCTATTGAACAGACCCTGCCTACTCCCCAGTCTTTTTTGTACCACTCTATCCATTGTTTTCTATGCCCATCCTGGCAGACAGATCTCATTAATGGCCCTGATATTGGTAGGTGTGATTTCATTCATGCTCCCCTCTTCTGATGTCCGTTGGCAAGGCCTCCCCACACTGACCTGAGACCTGTACCCTTCACATCTCATGCAGATGCAATCTCATAGGTAACTCGTTGCTCTACCCTCCAGCATTCTTTTTTTTTTTTTTTGAGACAGAGCCTCAGGGTATCCCCCTGGGTAGAGTGCCGTTGCTTCACAGCTCACAGCAACCTCCAACCCCTGGGCTCAAGCAAGTCTCCTGCCCCAACCTCCCAAGTAGCTGGGACCACAGACGCCAGCCACAATGCCTGGCCATTTTTGGGTTGCAGCCATCATTGTTGTTTGGCGGGTCTGGGCTGGATTCGAACCCGCCACCTTACGTGTATGTGGCTGGTGCCTTAGCCGATTGAGCCACAGGCACCGAGCCTCACCCTCCAGCATTCTTATTACACCCTTGGAGATGTTGCAGACCTGGTTTGCAAATGGTGCCTCCAGCATTCCATTGCTCTGCAGCCTCTGAGACCTATTTTCCTCATATGTAAAATGGGAATAAAAAAGACCTTATCGAGGAATGGTGAGACTTTAGTGAAACAAACTGCATAATGCTGATCCATTATGCAAAGGCATTTTCTCCTTATCAAAATGTTACCAGCAATATGTTTAAAGTAACTTTGGTTTCTGATTTAGGAGTCTACCCACTTAACAAGAAGAGTAAATAAAACAAAAATAGCATCCTTAGAATGTAAAGATTTCTTTGTCATGCTGCTTCAGCAAGTGCTTTATAATGATACTCAGCACTGAACTGAGACTCTCAGGGTGCAACTACTTCCAAATGCCTTGGTGTTGAAATATAGGTCTGTTCCTACCGGCATAGTAGACCAGGGACTCATGAGACAAATAACATTGAATTCCTCACGTAAGTGTGTTTCATAAGTGTTTTCCTGAGGATCATAGCAGAGGCATTTATGGCTGCAGAAGAGGGGACCTTTCAAGGATCATTTCATGGGCCAAGAGACACCAAAATGGTTATAAAAAGCAGCGTACCTCTGCACACGCCATCTTTCCGACAGCAGCTCGGCTCAGAACTTGGCATTCCCCACTCCTCTCTTTCCCCGGGTCATCTTCATTTGCTTTGCTCCCTGAGCAGTTGTGAGATATAAAAACCAGGTGGGGTTTGACTGCGACTGCTTCTGCTACTGAAAGATTCCACTCTTTAAAACTGAAAAATTTTAAAGGGGATAAAACTGCCTACAAAGGATTTTTCCTTTGGCCAGCCTTACCATTTATGACACTTGAGGCCCGGCCCTTGGCTGCCATCCGCCCCGAGAAAGCTGTCGAGTCCTTCCTTCCCCCTGTAGTTTGTGCCTCCAAATATTACAGCTGCCTCGTAGATTTATGAGCTTCAACAGGAGTAGCAGACAAAGAAGTCTTAGGAAGGAACAGAAGCACGTCTAAAGGAGAAATTAAAGTGAAGAGTAAATTTGGGCTCAGGGACTTGTCCCCCCTCACCGCCGCCCCGACCAACAACCCTCCCCCTACACACACACACATTGTAACAAGTGTAGTTACTTTAGGGACAGAAATACCAAGTCTACTTTCTTGCCAAGGGAGCATTTCATTTCAACAAACTCTATGTATCTCTTGCTACAAAGTGTATTTCTTTTTAGCAATTGACATGAAGAAAGTTCCTTTTATAGTATAAAATTATTGGACTCTACTATTCATCTATCACCACTAAATGAGGAGAAAAGAAATAGTTAAGAAAACCTCGTAAGAGTACTATTTTCCAAGGTCCCGTCCCCCGCTGTGAATATTGGCAATACCAGATTATCAATAACTATTCTGAGAAGAGAAAGAGTTCTATGGTCAAGTAGGACTGGGAAATACTCCTTCAGTTAAGGCTAAGTAGATTTCTTTCCAGCAGGATGCTTTAGAAACTTTATCTACTAATTTGCATTATACATCTCCAAGACAAGGCTATGGTATGTAAACATTTTGGTAGAAACACATTAACATTTTATGGGGATAGGCCAGATGTGGTGGCTCACTCCTGTAATCCTAGCACTCTGAGAGGCTGAGGCAGGTGGATTGCCCTGAGCTCAGAGGTTCGAGACTAGCCTGAACCAGAGTGAGACTCCCGTCTCTACCAAAAAACTCCCCAAACGCTAGGCCCTGTGGCCAGCGCCTGTCGTATCCGCTGCTTGGGATGTTGAGGCAAGAGAATCGTGTAAGCCCAAGAGTTGGAGGTTGCCGTGAGCTGTGATGCTATGGTGCTCTACCGAGAGCCACAGAGTGAGACTCTGTCTCAATAATAAATAAATAAATATATAAACATTTTATGGGAATTAAATGGAAAAACAGCAAAGTGATAAACAAAGTTCCTAACCTCACATCAGCCATTGCCTGGTGGGAAGACAATCCCATAAAGGGACTATTAAAATCAGGTGAACAAGTGCAGTAACTGTGGTAAATGCAGAGAGGCCTGAGGAGGCCCAGCAGGAAGAACGTATCCAGGCAGGGGAGTCAGTGCTTCCCGAGGAGGTGCCCCCGGAACTGTGCCTTAACAAACTGCAGCAACATTCCCACCCCGCGTACTTCACTTGACTGTTCTGATCACCACGTGGACCCAACAATACTTTCTCTTCACCACAGCAACTTGCTTTCCTATTTGTTATGTGCCCACACTTGCCTTTTGTTGTCTTTGTTTTTTTTTTTTTTTGAGACGGAGCCTCAAGCTATCCCCCTGGGTAAAGTGCCATGGCATCACAGCTGATAGCAACCTCCAACTCCTGGGCTCAAGCAAGTCTCCTGCCTCCGCCTCCCAAGTAGCTGGGACCACAGGCGCCCGCCACAACGCCTGGCCATTTTTTGGTTGCAGCCATCATTGTTGT
>CAUYQV010120610.1:0-26842 GCA_963574575.1 Galagoides demidoff
GGGAGGGAGAGAGGGAGGAAGAGGAGAGGGAGGAGGGGGGGAGGGCGGAGGGGGAGAGGGAGGAGGGGGAGAGGGAGGAGGGGGAGAGGGAGAAGGGGGAGGGCTGAGCAGTGCATGTTTTATGGGGGAAGGGGGCAGGGGAGAGGGAGGGGAAAGGAGGGGGAAAGAGGGAGAAGGGAACGGGGAGGGGAGGTGGGAAGAGGGAGGGCAGGCAGTCTGAGTAGTGCATGTGTTTGGGGGGAGGAGAGGAGGAGGAGGGGTGGCAAGGAAGTTAGGCATAACACTCATAATTACAGTTCCTTTCTTTTTCCTCATTTTATTTAACATTCAGACCACTTTAGAATCAATTTGGAAAATGCAAACAAGACATGGAAATACAGGGATGGGGAGATGGATCCAGGTAATAGCTTCTGAAAGGGTACAGAAAAGAAAGCAAATGCTCAAACAATGTATCACTATTAGGGCTAGTTCCTGGTCATCAGCAGTAGAAAGGAAAACAAGTTAGTAAGCAAAAATGGTTGAAATACTGTAAACAAGCAAAGTTTTTCTCTTGACCATCATATATGATTTAAAATGTCCTTGGCCACAGAAAGACCTTTCTGACCCTCATTAATTCCTTATCACACCTCCATGCTTAATTTTGGTCTGAGTCAGTTTTGCATTGTCCTAACAGAATATCACAGACTGGGTAATCCATAAGGAAAAGAAATGTATCTGGCCCATGGTGCTTAAAGGGTGGGATGTCCAAGTGCATGAGGCCTCCATCTTAAGAAAGTCTTCATGCTGAGTCATCCTACCATGGAAGGTAGAAGGGCAAGAGAGCATGACACCAAGAGGGAAGGGAGCCACGGTGATCCCTCATAAAGACACCCTTCTACGATAAATTACCTACTCCCACAATAATGGCACTAATCTATTCATGATGGCAGGGCCTCATGTCCTAATCCTTGCTTAAAGATTCCACCTTGTTAATACTGTTGCAGTGGGTATTAAGTTTCCCATTCATGAAATTTGGAAAACACATTCAAACCAGAGCAGTCTCCCAGCCCCCCCCCCAAAAAAAAACATGCAAAATGCATTCATTCTATCCCAGTAGCCCCAAAGCCTTGTTCTACCATCAACTTAAAAGTCCAGTCCTATCCAAGTCAGAGTTGGGCAAGACTCCAAGCATCCTGAGGCAAATTCTTCTCTACCTCTAAGCATGTGAAATTAGCAAATGACATCTGTGTAAAATAACATGTCTAAAATTCAATCATAGGAGGAGCATAAGACAGACATTCCCATTTTAAGAAGGAAAAATAGGAAGACAAGGGTAACTTATTCCAAGTCCAAAGCCTAACAGAGAAATTCACTTTTTTTTTTTTTTTGAAACTCTGTCACCCTTAGTAGAGTGCCATGATGTCACAGCTCACAATAACTTCCAACTCTTGGGCTTAAGCAATTCTCTTGCCTCAGCCTCCTGAGTAGCTGGGACTACAGGAACCTGCCACAATAGCCAGCTATTTTTTGTTGCAGTTGCCACTGCTATTATAGCTGGCTGGGGCTGGGTTCAAACCCACCACGCTCAGTTTATGGGGTTGGTGCCCTACCCACTGAGCCACAGGTGTCTTGCACCTTAAGTCTTAAAGTTAGAGAGTAATCTCCTTCAGCTCCCTATCTCCCATTATGGCATGCTAGGTTAGAGGCTGGGATGCCAAAGCCTCAGGCAGCCCCACTCCATGGCTTTTCTGTGCTCAGCCAAACCAGCAGCTCTCACAGGTTAGAATCCCATCAGTTGCACACTGACAGGCCTACAGTGGTCTTGGGGCTGCCCCACTCCCATATCTCCACTAGCAGAAACTCTGTCCGGACTCCACCCTGTGACAAGTCTGTGCCTGGGCCCCTGACTGTCAACAATATCCTATGAAACTAAGGTGATGGTTCCCTTGGCACCCAGTACTTCTATCCTGCACATCTGCATAGTTAGTACCATGTGGATGTTACCAAAACTCACCCTTTGAGTTCTCCACAGTAGGCCAGAGAAGCTGAGCCATGGCTGGGTCAGTCAGAGTACTGTACTGGAATGTACCTGAAGCAGCCCTGGGCAGCCCACAGACAGGACCCAGGCCTATGCCATGAATCCCTTCAGTCCTCTTAGAATTCTGGACCTATTATGGGAGGGTCAACCTCAAAGATCTCAAAATATTTTTTTGGGGGGGAGGATGGGACATTCTCCTGTTGTCTTGATAAATAACACTTGATTCCCATCCTCCCACATATCTGTACTAATCTTAGCAAACAGTCTCTTGCCCTTACACTTAGTCTGCTTTCCTCAACATGTCTTTTTACTGTTTATATGTGCATGCTGCGAATTTTCCAAGTCTTTCTGTGCTGCTTCCTTCTAATGATAAATTCCTTACATCTTACCTTATTAAGTAAAAAATTAGCCAAGCAGTGCCTTCAGTATAATAAAGATTTCTTCTGCCACATCTTAAAGCTAAAAGAACATTTATTTCCATATGAATTTTTTCAAATATGGCACTTGGGGGAGGGGTCAAATGGCTGACTAGAAGCAGCTTTCACCAGAGGCTCCTGTCCAGAGGGAGAGATATTGGACTGAAGTGGACTCAGAGCACCTGAAAGCAGGGACCTAAGCAAGGCAGAAGAAAGTGATGCGCACACCATCCAGGCTGAGTCAAGCAGCACGAACAAGAAAGTGGAAGACAGACAATAACATTAAGTACAGAGCTCAGCTCCAGGAGCATAGGAGACCCCATCCCCAAATGAAAATTCCACAGTAGCCTTTCCCATGAGCAAGCAGGGATCAAAAGTCTTTTCATCTTACCCCATGGGAAAGTGATGTCATGTCCCAGTCATCATTCCCAGAGAGGTCCCACCACTGACTCTAGGGCCCATCTTGCCTGGCACAAAAGTAACCAAATATTTTCCCAAAACACCCAGCACACAGATCATACTTCCTCTACCCTAGTTACCTGAGGGAATGCCCCCTGCAGAGACAGGACTGTAGGACAAGTTCACTAAGAGGCCCCAGGCATTCTGTGGGCCACTGAACTACAGTGCAAAAACTATAGTGCCACAGTCCTAACTTTGGTGAAGAAAGGGCTAAATATTCCTGTCTTCATCCCACTAGAAAAGAGTCTTCTCCAGCTCCTCAGAAATTCTCAGGCACATCTGAGCTTGATGAGGTGGGCCTGCACTGCCCACCGGAACTCTAGGCCAGTGCTGTCCACTGTGTGGCCCCCTCAGCTTGATTAGGTGTGCAGAGCCTGCACTGCAAAGCAACACTATTGCAAACTCTAGACCAGTGCTATCACTGATTTTTGTCCCCCTGGAGCCACTGTCTTGAGCTGCTGATCTGGCACTTCTCCGCCTTTGTTAAGAGAGGTGGTGGGATTGCAACAGTGAGGAGTGGATTCATCAGATCTGTCTGCACAAGGATTATCCTCTTTTAGCTATCCCTCTGGTGGGGTGCTAGGTACAGTGGACCTAAGCTAAAGAAAAAGAGTGTCAACTTAGGCTATAATGGAAAAATACCAGTTAACTCCTGGCAAATTTCTGGACTGCAAGCTTTAAGAAAAGGAAGTAAGGCTAGTTCACCCGCAAGATAAATGAGATTGATTTCTTGCTTCTAATTCACTCCCAGTTTCTTGCTCAGCTAACTCCCAGGAAATGAACCAACTGTCCCTAGACTGACCTTTAGACAATGCCAGGGGAGACAACGATGTATGGAGGACAAGTACTAAAACTAAGGTGTATAGAGAAAAATACTGAAACAAAAATGTATGACGTATAGATAACTGCAAAATTCTGTTTCTCTACAATGCTTCCTTGCTACCCCACACAAATGCACCTAGACAGCCTGCGTGCCAATTAGGATGCAGAGGGAGCAGTAAAAACCCGACCCCTTAAGCCAGGGGTCCTCCAACTTTTTAAACAGGGGGCCAGTTCACTGTCCCCTCAGACCATTGGAGGGCCAGACTGCAGGCTCAGGACGAGTCGGCTGCTAAGCAGGACAGGCAGTGGCGGTAAAAACACCCAGCAGGCCGAATAAATGTCCTAGGTGGGCTGCATGTGGCCCACGGGCTGTAGTTTGAGGACACCTGCCTTAAGCAGTCAGGGCTACTCTTAGAAACCCCATGTTGGGACACTGAGGCAGTTGTTGGCCGGCTCCTCAATAAAAGGACTCTGCTGTAAATTTGGCTTCCTTGGCAGTTTGGTGATTGTGGAACTCCTGGGAACAACATGGGGTGGGTGTCAGGTATCTATATTTTTGCCCAGCAGAAATTCCACCACAACACCACAACTCCTTAGGATTGGATAGAAGACAGGCTGACATCAAGATAGAGCCAGGTTATGCTACCTCACCCAGCTGGCCCTCAGAATCTCTGACTGCAGCCCTGAAAGTAAGCTCTGCCATGCTGCACGCCATGAGCCACAAGCTCCAGCTCAGTGGACAAAGGGTGTTTACCTCCAGTATCTGGGGTCTCTTGAGCCAGTCTCACATCAGCAGATTTAATTACCAAATAGGTTAGTAAAGGGCCTTCTGCGGCTCCCCTACTAGATCATATCTCAATAACTATTCAGAGACAACTATACAATTTAACTAAAAATATATAATTAAGATATTAAAATTGAAGAAGCTAACAACACTCATAGGGAAAAATCAGCAGAACTCTGCACCATGAAAAACTAGAGCAGATCAACTCCCCAAATGGATTTCAAAGGAAGCCAAATATTTCAAAAGTAACCAAATATTTTCCCACAATACACAGCACACAGCTCACCCTTCCTCCATCCTGGTCGCCTGAGGGACTGCGCCCTGCAGAGACAGGAGTCTTAGTAAGTTCACTGAGAGGTCCTAGACATTCTCTGGGACACTGAGCTACTCTAAAGCAGAAAAGTGTCAGGCTTAGGCTATAATGGAAAAGTACCAGTTAACTCCTGGCAAATTCATAGATTACAAGCTTTAAGAAAAAGAAATAAGTCTAGTTCACCCCTAGGATAAATGAGAAAGTATTAATTGATTTCTTGCTTCTAGTTCACTCCCACTTTCTTGCCTGGCTAACTCCCTGGTAAACTAACCAACTATCCCTAGACTGACCTTTAGACAATGCCAGGTGAGATAAAGATATATGCAAGAAAAGTACTGAAACTTTTCTGTATAAGGTGTATACAGTAAAGTACCAAAACAAAGATGTATGACATATAGGTAACTAACGGCAAAATTCTGCTTCTATATAATGCTTGCTTGCTACCCCATCGAAATATAACCAGACAGCCTGCGTGCCAACCAGGATGCAGATGCAGTCTTAAAAATCCGACCCCTTGTGCCCACCAATCCATGAATGGATCAATAAACTGTGGTATACATACACCATGGAATATTATGCAGCCCTAAAGAAAGATGGAGACTTTACCTCCTTCATGTTCACATGGATGGAACTGGAAAATGTTCTTCTTAGCAAAGTATCTCAGGAATGGAAGAAAAAGTATCCAATGTACACAGCCCTATTTTGAAACCAATTTATAGCTTTCATAGGAATGTTATAACCTAATTATAGCCTTAGAATATGGGGAGGGGGGAGTAAGAGGGAAGGGGAGGGTGAGTGGGTGGAGGGAGGATGATTGGTGGCGTCACCTCTATGGTTTATCTTACAAGGGTACAACTGAATCTTTCTAAAAGCAGAGTATGAATGTCTTAATAACTAAGAAAATGACATGAAGACTACGTTAACCAGTTTGATGAGAGTATTTCAAACTGTATATGAAAACACCACACTGTACCATGTGATTGCATTAATGTACACAGCTATGATTTAATAATAATAATAAAAAAACCTAACCCCTTAAGCACTCAGGGCTACTCTCAGAAACCCCATGTTGGAACATTGAGGCAGTAGCCAACTGGCTCTTCAATAAAAGGACTCTGCTGTAAATCTGACTTCTTTGCAGTGTGGTTTTTGTGGAACTCCTGAGTACAACAGGGGGTGGAGACTCAGGTGTCTATATTTTTGCCCAGCAGAGATTCCACCACAACACCTTAGGATTAGATAGAAGACAGGCTGACATCAAGATAGAGCCAGGTTGTGCTACCATGTTTCCCTGAAAATAAGATCTACCCCAAAAATAAGACCTAGCAGAATTCCTATGCATTTGTTAAATATAAGCCCTACCCCAATAATAAGACCTAGTGATGGGTGTGGCTATGCAGCATATCTGCATAGCTACACCATGCATTTCAGCGTAGAGCGGTAAGGAAGACTAGAATATCTTTTATCTGCCACAGCTCCTTTCTCCAAGCTGTTCGCACTTTTGCATGTGTGTGTGTGATAACTGCAGTCACAGGCATCCTATTGTGCACATGCAAATGGCCAGGGGAAAGGAGTTCATGCATCACTAGCGCCAGCCCCACCAACAAGGTCGGCTCCCTCTGTCAGGTTCCAGAAGAAGAAGACTTAACTGTAGTTGAATAAATGTAGATTGTTGTATTATACTTAATAAAAATAAAACATCCCCTGAAAATAAGCCCTAGTGTGTCTTCTTGAGAAAAAATAAATATAAGACAGTGTCTTATTTTCAGGGAAACATGGTATCTCACCAAGCTGGCCCTCAGAATCTCTAGCATGGAAAGTGACCTCTGCAATACTGCAAGGTATAAGCCACATGCTCCAGCTCAGTGGAGAAAGGGTGTTTACCTCCAGTTTCTAGGGTCTCCTGAGCCAGTCTCATCCCACCAGATTTAATTATCAAATTGGGCAGTAAAGTGCCTTCTAAGGCTCCCCTATCAGATTGTATCTCAATAACTATTCAGAGACAACCATACAATTCAAATAAAGTATAATTAACATATTAACCTTGAAGAAGCTGACAATACTCATAGAGAAGAATCAGCAGAACTCTGCAATGGAAAACTAGAGCAGAACTCCTCCTCCAAGGGATTTTAAAGGAACCCAAATATTTCAAAAGTACCTAAATATTTTCCCACAATACCCAGAACACAGCTCACCCTTCCTCCATCCTAGCTGCCTGAGAGACTGCCCTCTACAGAGCAAGTTCACTGAGAAGCTCCGGGCATTCTGTGGGCCACTGAGTTGCCATGCAAAAACATTAGTGCCACAATAGTGTCTTAACGTTGGTGCAGAAAGGGGTAAACTTTCCTGTCTTTTTCCCACTAGAAAAGTCTCTTCTCTAGCTCCTCAGGAATTCTCAGACACATCTGAGCTTGACAGGGTGGGCAGTGCCTGCACTGTCTGAGTGACTTTAACTGGAACACTAGGCCAGTGCTGCCCACTGCGTGGCCCTCTCAGCTTGATTAGGTGGGCGGAGCCCACACTGCAAAGCAACACTGATGCGAACTCTAGACCAGTGCTGTCATTGATTCTTGTTCCGCTGGAGCCCCTGTTTTGGGCTGCTGATCTGCCACTTGTCTGCCTTTGTTAGAGAGGTGGTAGCATTGCAACAGTGAGGGGTGGATTCAGCAGATCTGTCTGCAGAAGGCTTACCCTCCTTTAGCTATCCCTCTGGTGGCGTGTCAGGCCCAGTGGGCCTAAGCTAAAGCAGAAGAGTGAAAGGCTTAGGCTATAAGGGAAAAACACCAGTTAACTCCTGGCAAATTCACATGCTGCAAAACTTTAAAAAAAAGAAGTCTAGTTCACCCATAAGATAAATGAGAAAGTACTAATTGATTTCTTGCTTCTAGTTTACTCCCAGTTTCTTGCATAGTTAACTCTCTGGGAAATGAATTAACTGTCCCTAGACTGACATTTAGACAATACCAGGTGAGACAAATATGTATGGAGGAACAGTACGAAAGCTAAGGTGTATAAACGAAAGTACTAAAACAAAGATGTATGACATACAGGTAACTAAACACAAAATTCTGCTCTGTACAATGCTTGCTGGCTACCCCATCCAAATGCACCGGTACAGCCTGCATGCCAATCAGGATGCAGACAAAGCCTTAAAACCCGACCCTTTAAGCACTCAGGGCTACTCTGTGACACCCCATGTTGGGACACTGAGGCAGGTGCTGGCCAGATCTTCAATAAATGAACTCTGCTGTAAATTAGCTTCTTGGCAGCATGGTTTTTCTGGAACTCCTGAGTACAACAGGGGGTGGGGACTCAGGTGTCTGTATTTTTGCCCAGCAGAGATTCCACCACAACACCACAACTCCTTAGGATTAGACAGAAGACAGGCTGACATCAAGATAGAGCCAGGTTGTGCTATCTCACCCAGCTGGCCCTCAGAATCTCTGACTACAGCCCTGAAAGTAAGCTCTGCCATGCTGCACACCATGAGCCACAAGCTCCAGCTCAGTGAACAAAGGGTGTTTACCTCCAGTTTCTGGGGAATCCTGAGCTAGTCTCAACCCAGCACATTTAATTCCCAAATAGGTGAGTAATGTGCTTCCTAAGGTTCCCCTATTAGATTGTATCTCAATAACTATTCAGAGACAACTATACAATTCCCCTAAAAAAGTATAGTTAAGATATTAAAATTGAAGAAGCTGACAACACTAATAGGGAAGAATCAGCACAACTTTGCAACATGAAAAACTAGAGCAGATCAATTCCCCCAACCGATTTCAAAGAAAGCCAAATATTTCAAAAGTAACCAAATGTTTTCCCACCATACCCAGCACACACTTCATCCTTCCTCCATCCTAGCTGCCTGAAGGACTTCCTCCTGCAGAGACAGGAGTGTATAGCAGGTTCACTGAGAGGCCCCAGGCATTCTCTGGAACACTAAGCTGTTCTGCAAAAACAATGTGCCATAGTCCTAACTTTGGTTCGGAAAGAGGTAAACATTCCCCTCTTCTTCCCACTAGAAAAGACTCTTCTCCACCTCCTCAGGAATTCTCAGGCATATCTGAGCTTGATGGGGTGGGCAGTGCCTCCACTGCCTGAGTAACTTTAACTGGAACTCTAGGCCAGTGCTGGCCACTGCATGGCCCCTCAGCTTGATTAGGTAGGCAGAGCCTGAATTGCAAAGCAACACTGATGCAAACTCTAGACCAGTGCTGTCACTGATTTTTGCCCTCTAGAGCCGCTGTCATCGGCTACTGATCTGCTACTTGTCTGCCTTTGCTAGAGAGGTGGGTGGCATTTGCTATAGTGAGAGGTGGATTCAGCAGATCTGTCTGCAGAAGGAAGACTCTCCTTTAGTTTCCCTCTTGTGGGGTCTTAGGCCCAATGTGCCTAAGCTAAAGCAGAAACGTGTCTGCTTATGCTGTAATGGAAAAATACCACTTAACTCTTGGCAAATTCACAGACTGTAAGCCTTAAGAAAAGCAAATGAAATAAGTCCAGTTCCCCCTTAAGATAAATGAAAACGTACTAATTGATTTCTTGCTTCTAGTTCACTCCCAGTTTCTTGTTTAGCTAATTCCCTGGGAAATGAATCAACTGTCCCTAGACTGACCTTTAGTCAATACCAGGTGACACAAATACGTATGGAAGAAAAGTATTGAACTAAGGTGTATAAAGGAAAGTACTGAAACAAAGATGTATGATGTACAGGTAACTAACCGCAAAATTCTGCTCTGTACAATGCTTACTTGCTACCACATCCAAATGCACCGGGACAGCCTGCATTCCAATCACGATGCAGACGTAGACTTGAAAACCGACCCCTTAAGCACTCAGGGTTACTCTCATTAAACCCATGTTGGGACACTGAGGCAGTTGCTGGCTGGCTCTTAATAAAAGGACTTTGCTGTAAATTTGGCTTCTTGGCAGTGTGGTTTTTGTGGAACCTCTGGGTACAACAGGGGGTGGGGACTCAGGTGTCTATATTTTTGCCCAGGAGATTCCACCACAACACCACAACTCCTTAGGATTGAACAGATGTCAAGCTGACTCAAGACAGAGCCAGGTTGTGCTATCTCACCCAGCTGGCCCTCAGCATCTCTAGCCCAAAAAGTGAGCTCTGCGATGCTGCAAGCAATAAGCCACAAGCTCCAGCTCAGTTGAAAAAGAATGTTTACCTCCAGTTTCTGTGGTATCCTGAGCCAGTCTCACCCAACAGATTTAATTACCAAATAGGTTATTAAAGTGCCTCCTAAGGCTCCCCTATTAGATTGTATCTCAATAACCATTCAGAGACAACCATACAATTCAACTCAACAAGGATAATTAACATATTAAAATTAAAGAAGCTGACAATACTCATAAGGAAGAATCAGCAGAACTCTGTAACATGACTAACTAGAACAGATCAACTTCCCCAACAGATTTCAAAGGAGATAAAACAGAAAATACCATCGATAAAGAAACTACTAAAATGTAATAAGAAACTGAATTCAGAATTTGGATGACAAATAAGATGACTGGAATGGAAGAACAGATGCAAATAGAAATCCAAAAATTGGTTCAGAAGTTGTCTCAAGAAATTAATGAACTCAAAGACAAGTCACCAAGGATATGGACATGAGGAAAGATATTACTATATCTACTGAGCTTAACGAATTAAAGAAGGCATTTTTGGAACTCTGAAATGCAGTAGAGACCTGCAATAACAGTTGAACAGGGAGAAGAAAGCATCTCAAAAACTGAAGACAAGACTTTTGAACTATCCCAGCATTCAAAGGGGGAGATTAAAGGAGAAGAACAGAATAGTCCCTGAGAGAGGTATAAGATCATTTCAGAAAATCAAACACCTGAATCATAGGATTCCTGAATGAGAAGAGGATGGTCGCAAAGGCAGAAATGTTCTACTCTAAGATATTATGGTGGAGAACTTCCCAAGTACTGCAAGAGACACAGAAATTCAGATAGTAGAGAGTTTGAGAACCCCACCATGATTCAATCCAAACAAAGCAGTTCCTAGACACACTTTAATTTTGCCAATGTTAATATGAAGAAAATCCTGCAAGCAGCCAAGTGTAAGTAAAATTTTACTTACAAAAGGAAAAATATCAAGATGACCGCAGATCTTTCAGCTCAAACTTTTCAATCCAGAAGGATAGTCATCTTCAACTCTCTTAAAACAATTTCATCCTATATCCTGCTAAATTGCATTTCAATTGTGATGGAGAAATGAAATACTTTAATGACATCCATACATTGAGGACATTTGCCATAACTAGACCAGCTCTATAGGAAATACTCAGACCCATTCTTCGTCATGACCAGCACAATGGTCTACCACCAAAGTAAATTCACCCAGAAATTTAAGAATAAAGCCTAGCTTCCACAATTTCCACAAGGGTAAAAGGGATAAAAATAAGCCTTGGATCTCTGGACCTCTGAAAAATGAGATGACCATAACTCCATCATATCTATCAATTCTCTCAATTAATGTTAACGGCTTGAATTGTCCTCTAAAGAGAGACAGGCTGGCTAACTGGATACAAAAACTCTGGCCAGATATGTGCCTCCAAGATACTCATCTTACCTCAAAGGTAAAAACAAAACTCAGAGGCAAGGATGAAAAACCGTAATCCAGGCAAATGGAAAGCAGAAAAAAGGCTGCAATCTTATTTTCATATACAATTGGTTTCAAACCAAAAAAAAAATTAATAATAATAAGGAAAGACAAGGATGGACACTATATACTTGTCAAGGGAAGCACACAATATGAAGATTTCAATAATTAACATTATACCGAGTTGGGGGCACAGAACTCCCCAAGGAGTGAACATAGATTTCTTTAAAGAAAACTTTGTTAAGCTCAATAAGATCTTAGCACAAACCTAGTGTCAGGGATAGTGTATGCCAGCTGCCCTGCATACCTACTCAGCCTGCCTGCCTTCTATTCATTCCTGTATTGAACAAATGAGTATTTATTCAATATTACATCTAGTGAATGAACACAGTGAGCAAGACAGACCTAGCACTGGCCCTGCCCACCCTGCATCATCCTCTGCAACAGACTATGTCCCCTCAAAATTGCTATGTTGAAACTCTAATCCTACTATGATGGTATAAGGAGATGTGGCCTTAGGGAGGACTCCACCCAACAGGGTGGTGGAGTCCTTGTGGGTAAAATTATAAGAACTGTAAGAAATTATTTCTTTTTGAACCACCCAGTCCATAGCATTCTGTTATACCACCCTAAACTAAAAAGACCCTCTGACTACAGTCATCTTGGCAAAAACAGGCAACACAGGAGAGGGGTAAACTCAGACTGTTTGGGGCGAAGACATCAGCATCCATTTTCCAAAAGAAGGCCCAACCCACCTCCTCATATCTACCCTTCTTTGCCATGCAAGCTCCAAGCCAGCCATAACTCAGTACCATCTAGCCTTGAGGGATGAACCAAGAAGATCCTGCCTGCCCTGTGAACCCTCACCACCCTGAGAGCTGACAACAGCCTGTCTGGCATGCATGTTCTCTCTCTTATCCAGCTGCCTCTCTTCTTTGCTAGGTAACTTTGACCAAGTCTTACTCCTTTCATTTCCCTACCTCAAACACTCAAGGTGGGCTGGATTTAAGCTCCCTGGTCACAGCCCAGAAACAGGACTTATAATACCTCCTTTGGTCCTCTCCCTTCTGACCCAAGAGGAGCTTTTGAGGCCTTGCAAACACTGCAGACAAAACCAACCTGAGCACCAACACCCCAACTTGCCTCTACTGTGAAGTAAACTGCAACACTGGCAGACCCTGGAGATATGAGCTGCAAAACTGGTGAGCTTTGTAACCTGACTCCAAAACAGCAATAAGCCCAAAGCCAAAAGGAAGTCTTTGCTAAAGGTGTCTCCTCCTATAGCCTTGGCCTGAGACCCCTTCACTCAACCTTCACCCAGTCTCAATGGGCTACAGAGCTGTTAGCAGCTATCAGGATGGCAAGGGTTCACAGGGGAGGCAGGAACTCCTTGGCTCATCCCCCAAGGCTAGACAGTGCTGGAGTGTTTAGTGCCTGGCTCCTTACCACTTCTGACACCTGTGAGTCTTTATACTTCTAGGACTAATGGGAATCCCCAAAACGCCAAGGTCACCACCAAGCCAGGATGAGGATGGGGGAGGAGCTGATGCCTCTGCTTCAAATGGATTTTGGTGCCAAAGTTTTTTCCACAACCTGTGGGTAAGTCCCATGACTGCCCCAAGTATAACTTAGGCCCTGGATCTTCTCCCACTTCACTCTTGGTCTCCTTGGTGGAGGGAAGCTTTCCAGCCCCAACTAAGGGCCTAAGAAGGGTCCATCCTTTCTTGACACCCAGTTAGACGCAGAGGTGTAGCACAAAGAAGCCCCAAGCCTAGGGAAGAGCATGTGTCCAGGCTGGGGGTGCCTCCCTCTCCCTTGCCAATGACTCAAGCCGCCTTCATCTGGCGCACTTACAGCCCTCAGAAGCAGGAGAAGGCTTCATCCTGGGGTTCCATCCCCATCCAGAGGTGCCCCAAATCAGAGGCAGCATAATCCGGGCAGCTGGTTCAGCCCTGAGGATTGCAGCTTATAGATGGGAGCTAGGTATTACAGTTAAGACCCTACTCCAAATACACACTGAAGATGTCAAGTTCTAAGTCAGCATGCAGAGGCCTGAGCGGGGCTGGACAGTATGTCAAGGTCCACAAATTCCTGGTCCACTCCAGCAGAAAGATGGGGCCCATGTTGAGGATAATGCACTCTACGATGTACTCCATGAGGAAGGCACAATACACACCTCTTGGATGAGGGACACATTGTAACCTAGCTGCTTATACCCTCAGATTAACCTGAAATTTAAAAGAAAATGTGATTTAATAGAAATGTAAAAGGAATTTCCACTTACAAAATTTTAAATGCTGGGTTTTCTGTGTGAATGTTGAGTATGAGATGATTTAACTGGCATGAGGGTCATCTTTGAGACATAAAAATTGTAGCATAAAGGAAACTAAATGTATATATGAAATATTATCTCTTTAGGCTCATCAAAAAATTATTGATTTAACTTGCATGAAATACACAGTGGGCTAGATTCTTAGCCCCCATACCTTTATGTAGATGTAAATACAGATATGCAGATACATGTACATATAACTTGTCTCACCACAAGTTATATGTCTGTAAAGGTAGAGGTGTAGACGCACAAACTTATGTAACTTGTCTCTTCATAAGAGCTAAAATGAGAACTAAAAGTAATAAGAATTTAGTTGAATATGATTAATGAGCAGAGTTTATTAATTCTCTTGATGCTCATCTGTGATACAAATTATGTGTTGTTTTTAAAACATTTTATAATTGTTCTTATGTTAACCATTAGACCACATTTGTATTTTTGATGCCTTAATTTTCTTTTAGAATGATGTTTGCAAAATAAAAATATTAAAAATCCAAACATTTCTGAATTCCAGAGATGATTATTTAAAAACCATCAGAACATGGCAGCAATCATTTTTACCCAATAAATAATGAATTGAGAGAGGGAGGAGGAAGAGAAAAGAAAACAGGCCCACGTAGAACAAGTGGGCAGCAGCAGTGGTGGCATATAGGCAACCAGAGGGCCCAGTGTGTCCATGGGGGCCTCAACCTAGATGCCAGGCATGCAGGGGCTGGCGAGGTCGGCCCAACAATCCCAATAAGCTCAGCCACTGTGGCAGCCAGAGAGATGATAGCTCAGGTACTCAGGAGTGTGCCAGAAGTCGACAGAAGCAGTGCTGGGCCCCTGACACAGACATGCCCTGATCTCCAAAACATGCCAGGTGGGGTCACCATACTGGCAGATATGCCTACAATATCTCCTCAACCTGCTGAATAGCTAGGCAGTCCCTCTATAGTGGCCAGTGGCTGCCCAGCTGACCTAGCCAAGCTCACACGCCCTGGCAGCACCAGCAGGGACTCCTCCACAGTACTCCTTCCAGGGTCAGTCCCAGCAGTGGTTCCTCTGACACCCTGTGCCCTGCAGGCCCAGTGCCCACGGGTGCAGCCGCTGGACACCAGAGGGTATAGTTTCAACACTGTATTATTATTATTAAGAGCAGGGAATTTTTTCCCCTCCTATGAAAATATTAAAAAGTAACACAGTGGAAAGAGTGGTGGAGTTGGAAAATTTGTAATTGTCATTTTATAAATTTAATAGGTTTGAAAAGGAATCTTCAATAAATGTTAAAGCAAGAAAGGAAAGTTCATTGGGAAACAGGGTATGTTTATGGTCCACAGGGCTGTTCCCCAAAAATCCACGGTTGTTAGTGGTCAGAAATTTTCATTAAATAACATGTACATTTTATACCTTATTGTAAGTGTATAAATTTTATTTTCTTTTTTAGTATGTTCCATATTTTCATTGGATTGGTCACAATTCTATTTCCCTCCCCTTTTCTTCTGTTAATTTGGGAATTTTAGTTTGTTTTCTGATTCTGCTTATAGATAGCTCCCTGTTTCTAATACACTTAAATAAACTTAAATTTTTCTCTATACAAAATAAATTTAAAAATAAAGTGATAGATATGATAATTACCCTAAATCATTACAGTATACATACAATGAAACATCTTGCTGTACTCAATAAATATTACAATTATTATGTGTCCATTATAAATAAAAAATTAATGGAAAAAAAGTTATCTTAACGGTTATGTTTTATATTTATACTCTTAGATAAAGCTCCAATTGTTGCATAAAATTTAAAGTAATCATTAAATTTCATAAAATTTCTGGAGATTATACAAATTAACCACTTCCCTTTCATGGAGTTTGGGTTTTTTTAATATGTATCTTTAGAATGAATTTATTAAGCACAAAGGAAAACAAGTCTCTTTAGTTTAGAATTTTTATCTTGCTCTAGCCAAAACAGTATTATACCCTTTGATCGAACTCCTTAATCACTGTAATTCATTCCATATAATAGGATTGCCTGGATCTGAATTCATAAGATTAAGACTAAATCACAGGTTCTATATTTACAAAAAGATGTTATAAAAGCATTTTTAGGCCAAGTTTGGACAGCACTGTGGGAGCCCAAGGTAGGAGGACCCCTTGAGGTCAGGAATTTGAGACCACCCTGAGCAAAAGTGACATGTCATCTCTACTAAATAGAAAGGAAAGGAGAGGAGAAAGGAGAAAGGGGAGAGAAGGTGGGGAAGAAAAGAGTAAGGGAGGGGAGAGGGGAGGAGAGCAGGGGAGGGGAGTCGGGGAGGAGAGTGTGGCAAGGGAGTGGGGGGAGAGGGGCAAGGGGGAGGGGAGACAGTTGCTTTAAGACCAACTTCATTTATGCTTTCAAGTTCCTAAACAGAAAAAAAAAAAAAAAAAAAAAAAAAACATCAAATAGGAGAGGGGTAAGCCAGAGTGGAGAGGGAAGAGGGGAGGGGAGGGAGAGGGAAAGGGAAAAGAGAGGAGAGGAAAAGGGAAAACAAAGGAAAAAAGAAAGAAAAATTAGCCAGGCTTTGTGGCCTACACCAGCAGTTCTAGCTACTTGTGAGGGGAAGGCAAGGGATCACTTGAGCCCAGGAGTTTGAGCCTGGGGAGTAAGCTAGCCTAATGCCACGGCACTCTAGCCTGGCATTAGCCTAGGCTAACATAGTAAGAGACTGTCTCAAAGAAAAAAAAAAGTACTTCAGTTTCTGTCTCCAGAAACTGAAACAAAGGTTTCACATAATACTTAGCCAAACTATTTTTTTTAATTCATCCCAATTCACTTTTTAAAGCTAGTTACAATCTGCTTAAATAAAATTTTATGAACCACTGGTCTTGATCTATAATTTGAAAAACACTAGTTTCATCAGGATTAATAAACATTTTCTGTAAAAGTCTAGGTAGTAAAATACTTTAAGTTTTGTAGGCTACATACAGTCTCTGTTGTAAACACACTATTCTACAACAGTAGGGTAAAAGTAGCCACAGACAGTTTAAAAACACATAAGCATAACTGTATCCCAATAAAATTTTATTTACAAAACAAGTGGTAAACTGGACAGTCTGTAGCCATAGTCTGATAACCTCTGGTCTATAATATACTGAGCTACTCTATAATGAGCAGTTATGGTAGTAATAACTGCACATTATTGATATAACACCTAGGTACTCACAAACATTTGCATGATATACCAACTACCTGGCAGTATGCGGGTACACTGCCTCACTGTACAATGCTAATCCTTCCCTACGTTACTCTCGACATAAGAGATGCACTGTTAATAAGTTTTACTTTATGGTTAATGACTTTTTACAATATTTAACACAGTACTTACACTCATCCATATTATACTTACCTGCATTCATTCAATCAACAGATAGGATAACTACTTATGTAAACTATAGGAACAATTTATAGTTTTAATTATGCCAGAAGGGATTAATCATAGTTCAAAAATGAAAGACAGCAATTGTGAAACAAATTGTAATAATAAAATTACTAATAATCTGAAGACATTTACATTTTAAAAAGCACTCATTTCCAAACTCCACAGCAAACAATAAACAACACATCATCACCTCTATTCCAAAGAAAGAATACTCTCTCCACCTCAATGTCAGCTTGGATACCCCTAAACTACTGTCTCATGTTTAAGTTACTATTGGGTAACAGCTTAGGACCTTATGTCTTAAGTATTTCTTTTAATTTACACATCTTTAGAATGAATTTATTAAGCACAAAGGAAATGTGTCATATATCTTTTAGAGAGTATGACAATAGGTAAATGCAATTCTGAACCATGTTTCTTATTCTAAGTAATCTGTAATTTTCTTTCTACTTAATCTCCTAATTATGGAAGAGGTGACTATGAAGAAAAACTTACCTTTCACATTGAAGCCTAGTGTTTTTACAATTAAATCTTCAATCTGGGCTCAGTATCCATAGCACAGTGGTTATGGTGCCAGTCACATACACCAAGACTGCTGGGTTTGAACCCAGCCTGGGCCTGCTAAACAATGATATCTACAACCAAAAAATAGCCAGGAATCGCGGCAGGTGCCTATAGTCCCAGCTACTCGGGAGGCTGAGGCAAGAGAATCACTTAAGACCAAGGGTTTGAGGTTGCTATGAGTTGTGACCCCATTGCACTCCACCAAGGGCAACATCACAAAGACTCTGTCTCAAAAAAAAAAAAAAGCTTGAGTCTGTTCCTTTGCTGCCTAAAATTATCTAACATCAGCACATTCCATCAGCACAATACATTTTGCTGTATTTCAGAAAATAAATAGTAGCCCTTGCGAAGTTCAAAGCAAATGAGTTTAATCTACAGAACTCCAAAGTTTGAAAACGGGTCAAATAAATGCAATGTTTCAAGGCTCACACGCTAGTTTAATAAGAGGAACTCAGGTTTCTTAGTAGGAACCAGTTGGAGTTCTCAGTACACACATAAGGCTAAGGCTTACAAGAAAGGAAAAGGGATCCAGGTGCTGACTGAAGAACTGAATAGCTCATGATGCCTTTTAGTGCAACAGAAGCAATGAAAAAGTACACTAAGGATAATGAACATGACTTCATTTATGGATGTGCTGAACTGAAATACTCCAAATGGTAGTACATTAGGGCACTGAAAATGCCAGTTTGACCTCAATAGAAATGCCTGAGATAGAGATAAAAGTTTAAGAGTTGGAATATACAAACCATAGTAGAAACTATGTTGAAATCTAGTCATCATACCTGCAGCTGAGTTGTCAGATCGTGTCAACGGCGGGTCATTGCTTTAAGACCAACTTCATTTATGCTTTCAAGGTCCTAAAAAGAAGAAGAATAACATCAAATAGTATAGATACCATAAGATGAAGTTTTACTTCAGAAAATCCTTATTTTAGTACCATGATTATTTTTGTCAAAGCATGACAAGAGATCTCATATTTAAAATTAAAAATGATTAAAAATAACATCTAGCTTTAGAAAAAATGTAAAGAAAGTAGACTATTCCTTTTAGAGGGTATGGCAATAAATAAATGCAAATGTTTTGAAAATATACTTTTTCAGTAATTCTAATAAAAATTTGCCCTACAGAATCAATCAGGTAAATGTGCAATTATATATATACACACACACACACACACACACACACACACACATATATATATATATATACACACATATGGATGATCAACAGAACAGCCTAAAACAAATAGAAAATGTGAAAAGTTTCTAATCACACAATGAAAATCTGTGCATACAATAATTACACAGGGTGTCCATACAAACTTTAAGGACACCCTATACATACATGTTTATGGAAATATGGCCACATAAGGTTTAAAAAGTCATAATAAGAATATATATGCTACTCCCAATTTTTTAGAAAAAAAATATACTTACGTACAAAAAAACATAAGGCCATACAATAAAATACTTATTTCCAGGTGACAGATCAGAAATTATTATTCTTTTTTTTCTGACATTATTTTCTACCTTTTCTATAATGATTTGTAAATTTTAATAAAAACAATCAAATGTGAAAACTACACAATAGTGTTATACCTTGTTGAAAGTCATCACACACTCGTACATTAGATCATGCCAAAAATCTGATAGTTTTCTCAGTAACATTCTTTCCCTACACATTTTCACCTCCAGTTCCCTGCACTGACACATGAATTTAACTGGTCCCTAAATTCTATCATTCAACACATACATCTTATTGACTTCGTTTTTCACCACCCAAACAACCACTACTTTCATCCAGGGCAATTATTATCTCTTACATGAATTAATAAAAAAGTCTCCCAGCCTCTACCTCCAGCCTCTCTAAACCATTCTCTACTCTTTATTAAAATTTATGCTTTAATATAAAAATATGATCATATCACAAAATGACATCTGGCTTCACACTGCACTACTATCTACTTTTACTCACATCAATTTAATGCCGCATAGCAGAGACATCTATAAGGTAGGGAAGTTTCAGGGGTAGACAGGGTCTTACTGCTGTCCCTGTCAACACAGAGCTCAGCTCTTCAAGAAACATGGCAGTTTTATGAAGGGCTAGTCAGATCAAGAGATATGAAAGCAATCAAGAGAGCTATAAACAAAATGTGAGGACAAAGTAGATTAGAAAATCACTTACAAGAACATGAGCACAAATATTAGTTCTAGAATTAAGAGTTTGTTTCCATTCTCTCAGCAAAGTAATTTTGAACTATAAAAAGCATACCACTAAGTATTTTCAAATATTACTCTATATCATACTATAAATAAGACACATCAAATTACTATACTAAGTCCTAAACTGTTTTGAGATAAACAGTAAAAGTTGCATAGTTTCAAAACATCAATTAATAGCAGCAGCAGCCAAATACCCAAGCAAACTAATAGGCTATGGCATTATCTGCCAGTTAGATCAAGAACAGTTACTTCTACTATAGAATACTTTAGCTACCATAACACACTGAATGGATTTGAGCTATAAAATAAATTACCCCTCTTAGTATATGACTTAAATGCAAGGTTTAGCTAAATTATAATCCAAGAACCTTTATATTTCTTGAAAAATCTTTATTTGAATTTATATTGATGTTTTCCCCATAATTAAATAAAATTATAGATTGTAAAACCCAATCAGTATAATTTTTTTAAAAAAATTATAAAATATTTTCAAAAAAATCTAAAAGTTCAGAGAATATGAACACTTGTCTACCCATCACCCAGCTTCAACAATTATCAATTCAGGGATATTCTTTTTTTATCTCTCATTTATTCACCTTCTAGTTCTCTCTCCATCCAATTTCTTGTAAAAAAAAAAAAATAGATTTTTTATAAGAAATTCCAAGCTGGGTGTGTTGGCTGACACCTGTTCCTAGCATTCTGGGAGTCTGAGGTGAATGGACTACTTGAGCTCAGGAGGTTGAGGCCAACCTGAGAAAAGAACGATTCCTTTTTCTACTAAAAATAGAAAAACTAGCTGGGTGATGTGATAAGCACCTGTTGTCCTAGCTACTTGGAAGACTGAGCTAAGAGTCTGAGGTTGCTGTGAGCCATGACACCGCAGCACTCTATCCAATGCAACAGGGTGACAGTGAAACTCCACCTTAAAAAAAAAAAAAATCCAAGGTGGCACCTGTGGTTCAGTGAGTAGGGTGCTGGCCCCATATACTGAGGGTGGCAGGTTCGAATTTGGCTCAGCCAAACTGCAACAAAAACAAAAAAAAAAATTACCTGGGCATTGTGGCAGGCACCTGTTGTCCCAGCAACTCAGGAAGCTGAGGCAAGTGAATTGCCTAAGCCCAAGAGCTGGAGGTTGCTGTGGACTGTGATGCCACAGCACTCTACCAAGGGTGACAAAGTGAAACTCTGTCTCTAAAAAGAAAAAATCCAGATATATAAGTTTATTCATAAACATAAGAGCACATTCTGGAATTAGAAAATACCTTTTTTCACATCTAAACATTTAACAATAATCTCTTAATATCAAATATCTAGTCATTGTTCAAATTTCCTTATTAGCTTTTTTTTAAATAATTTATTCAACTCAGAAACCAAATTGAGACTCAGTATCAATTTGTTGGTATTTCTCTTATTTCCATAGATTCTCACTTCTCCCTATTCCCTCGCTCTCACAATTTATTTGTTGAAGGAAATGTTACAGGAAGATGAGGCCCAATGGAGAGAACAAACACCCAAACACTGTATTTAAGAGGAAAAAGGCTTTACTCAGCCAGTGGAGCTACGGCAAATCTAAAAATCTCAAAATAGCCACACTCCTCGACTGGCTTGGTATTCCCCTTTTTATCTCCAGTCAAAAAGTTCCATCCCATGGGTACCTTTCTCATTGGTCAGCATGAATCAAGCTGGAGAAACTGCTCCAGCCCCCCCCCCCCCACAGGACTACAGGAAACAGAAATTTCCAGGTCCCAGAAAATTAAGTCCACAAATTCCTAAGAACTGAGTCATCATAGGGAAGACCCTGCAGGTGTATCCTTGGGGTCTCCTTGAGAAGACTTCTGTTCTCCTAGAACTCAGACTTCCTGGGTATCCTCTTTCAAAACCACCAGTTCATTTGCTTGTACAGTTCCCAGCACTGCATATTTTCCTGACATCTTCATGGTGTTAACAATACCTCCCTATCCTTCCCCACTGTTGCCTATGAATTGGCAGTTAGATCTAGAACTTTGATTATATTCCAGTTCAATTTTCTACTAACAAGAATTTTTCTTGCGTGATGCTTTATCAAGAGTCACATACCTGCTTGTTTCTCTTTCTGTGAGGTCAGCGCCTAGTGATAATCAATGGCTAGATCAGTGGTTCTCAACCCTAATGATTTTGCCCCTGGGAAGCATATGACAATTTCTGGACACATTCTCGGTTGTCACAACTGGGAAAGGCAGTCCTACCAGCATCTAATGGGTAGAGGCCAGGGATGCTGCTAACATCCTACAGCACAGAGACAGTCCCTGACAAGTAACTGGCCCAAATGTCAATAGTGCCAAGGGTGAGGAGTCCTGAGCTAGATCCATAAATTCAACAGTGGCTGCAAATCTTCTAATTCTACCATTTCTTCTTCATTTATTAGCTGGACTGTTTCTATAAAGAGACACCTGCCCTAAACAACTATATGAAGGTGGTATAAAAGACAAGAAAGTGCCTCTTTCCTTTTACTTAGCACTTTTCAAATTAAGAAGTTGATTCCCTTATACCCACCACAGATAAGCAATGAACATCCTATTTCAATACCACTGTGACCTCACAGACTTCGTGTTGATGTGTTTCAGTCCACTGTTGTTATTTTTATTGACAGTCAAATTACCTTATCTTTGGCCAGTGGAAGACTCTTCAAATTGGCTCCAGAGTCTTTTTGACATTCAGCCAGCAGGTCTCAGGCAACATCTTTGCTTTCTAATATTTACAAGATTGTTCCTTTGAGTAACATAAGGTGTTTAAAAGATCACAATCTGGACATGCAAATCTAATATCACTTTCTTCCTTTAATCTTTCGGACTGTTAGTTCTCAGGCAATGAAATCCTACCAAATTGTTAAAAAAATATCTGTTTTATTAAGCATTTATTGAAATCATGTGTAACATTTCCATAACTCTCATAAAATATCAATATTCTGGCATAATAAAATATTACATAATGAAAAATATGTAACAAATAAAATGTATTTTCATCCTATGAGATTATACTCTCAAGTATAAGTCATTATTTATACATTGAAATAACTGATCTTAATCTGAAAAGTTCATAAATTAAGATACAGTAAAAAGTAACTCAATTCTAAGTGATCTCCAATGGAGAAGCTGTTATCGAGGAGACAGTTCTATTGGAAAACCATTCAAAGAAATGTTAATTTTTGTTAAAAAATATAAAATTCCTAAGATAATCTCCTAGAACAGTAATACAACTTTCTAACAACCAGCACTAGTGGAGATCAGATTATTCTGAATCACAATAATGTGTAATAAATAATGTGCTATAGAGACCAAGATATAGCAGAAGTAGCTAAGCCTTCTATCTGGACATAGTATATGAACAGGAAACATATCAACCCAATTAAAAAATATTCAGCACAGAACCAGGCATACAGTACAGTCTCAATAAATGCTATGTGAAAATAGTTTGCATACCTCTTTTACTTCCTTAAAAATGCCTACAAATTCTTCATCCATGGCTAAACTACATTTAGTATCTCCAGGTAAATTTCTTCAAGTCCACAAACTATTTTCAACAAAAAAGGTCAAAAGTTTCTTAAGAGTTTCCAACATTTCTACACAACAGGAAACAGAAGAAAATCATTGAGACTGACTTTTTTTTTTTTGAGGTCATTTTCAAGTAATGTATTTCCATTAAAACAATACAAAAAGTATTGGCTAACTTCAAATTACTGAGTGATAAAGTTATCTCCAGAACACAGTAAGGGTATACTTACTAGTGCATAACATATATATGTGTGTGCGTGGTCATTCACTTAAGAATTACTTGGAATTGCACAGATTGCAAATAGTATAAATGTCTATGGAATGATATATCCATTTTCTAAAAAGAGAAATTTCTCTATATAGTTACATGGTATGAGCTTTGAGATATGGTAAATGAAACACCAAGGTAAATTTATAATACCAACTGTACAACATAAAAAGGAACAAACACATGCATATTTACCTGTATATACATAAACAATACCTGGACAGATCTACATAAGAATAAGCACCACTGGCAGCCTCTAGACAAAGAACTGAGTAACTGGAAACAGAACTCACAAAGGAAGGCCTCTCTGAGGGGACTTTTGAACTAAAGCCTGAGTGGCAGACAACAGCCCTCATGGGAGCCAAGCCCTCCCCAAACAGAGGAAACATTGAGTACCAAGACCCTAAAGCAGTAGAAAGGCCAGTATAACTGGAGGCATGGGAAACTATTAAGGTGTTAAGCAGCAGTATGCACTATGTGTTTAAAAGTTTATTTCAGCTTTATAAGGAGAAAGAACGGTTAAGGGGTCCAAGAAAGAAAGCAGGTAGGAGAAAATTAAAATCCAAGCAAGATGTGATAGTGGGTTAGATGAAGATGGCAGCAATGCAGATGAAAAGATATTCCAAAAACATGTTTTTCGAGGTAGAACCTAGAGGATGTGTTAATGGATTAGAAATGTCAGAAGTTGACAGGAACCAAAAATTACTTATATGCTTCTGGCCTTTGTAGAAAAATGGTGATGTTCTTTACTACCTGTGAGGGTGAAACCAGTTTAGGGAAAAGTCCCCAGTTCTGCCCATGTTATGTGTCTATGATGTCAAGCAGGTATCCAGTGGAGGTATAAATAGCGGATTCTACAAATCTGGAGCTACATAGTATATCAGGAACAGAGTTATAAATTAGAGAGTCATAATGCTTTTTGGTATTTAAACCATAAAATATTCCTTCTCCAGAGAGAATACAGATGGAGGAGAGAGCAGAGGACCAACCCCAGGATATCCCAATAGTATCTTAAGTTCCAAGGATAGGAATTTCTACACCTCAACTAACGTATATATTCTAAGAGGCTTACCCCTTTATGTCTGTTCTAATGTTATTTTGAAATATTAGGTGAGCCGACAAAAACAGTAAAGCTACTTAAATAATATATTTGAGTGCAAAAATATTTACAATTAGAAATACTTGTACCCAAAAAAATGGATAAAATGAAGCAGTTTCTTTTGATTATAGCTTTGAAGTGTCCGAAGACCTTGTTCAAACTAGTAGTCAGTAAATGCATAATGAACAAAAATCACACAGACTCAGGCGCACCACCAGTTACAGAACTTAACCCACCTGCACTCTCTCCATGCTTTATTTTGCTCAGGGTTAAGACATAATGTTACATACATCATAGTAACTGTATTAAATGAAATAATACATAATATCAGACATTAAATAATAAATTGCATGAAAAAATTAACATTTGTTAAGAAACAGTTAAGTGCTGCACACTGTGCTAAGGGATTCTCTCAGAGTCCTCACAACCACCACAAGAAGTTACTGTGTTCTCAATTCCTAAACAGAAGCTCAGAGAAGTTAAGAGTTAGAAGTTAGACTGTTAGTTGCTCATTCAAGTAACAGTCTACATATTTAGTGGCTGCATCTTGTAGTTAGTGGCCAAGGCCCTTCTTTCTTCATTACACTGTAATGTTTTGTTTTGCTTTTTTACACGCAGGAATCAAAGTCTTATTAACATCTTATTTTCAGTAACCTCTGGATTCTCTGCAACGCTCTCATTTTTACATACCTTTTTTCTTTATGTGACACTGGTATGGCCAATGAACCTAGTCACTCAGGGACACAAAAGAGAGATAACTGGGCGGCTGGAAAGTTCCACTCAAGTTTCTGGAGGTACTTGGAAGATCATGTGGACAATTTATCTTGGAAAAAAATTCAGCCTGACCCCATAAACCATGCACCACTTTAGCTAAGAACAAAATTGGTAGTTATGACTTTACGTGAGCCATGGGCAGAAGTGTAATAAATAGTTCTTTCGGGCTGTGACTGCTGTCATTTGTCATGGCAACACTCTCTCATGGCAGACCACTGTACTCAGGTTCCTGCCACTCCCCTCTCCGCTGCCTCATCTGTTCCCCGACATCGGTTTCAGAACCTGCCCGGTGCTCTCACCCAACTCCCCAAGACCTCCGGGAATGGACGGGAGCCACTTTTCGAGGCGCCACGGCCCACCGACCCCGTCCAAAGAGTCTTCAGGGAATCCTTCTAAGCTGGGAGAGCATCCGAGAAACCTCTTCGCTTTTCGGGGGGCTCCCAATCTCCCCCTTCTCACGGGCTCCGCTCCCACCAAGTAGCGGCTCCCTCGGCGGCAGGAAGACCACGGACGCCGCCCCTGGCCCGCGGCAGCCCCGCGAGGGACCCAGAACCCCGCCCCCGCGGCCCGGTTACCCTGCCGTTGTCCGGCCTGGTCTAGAGAATCTTGTGCAGCCAGGTTGTTGATGGCGTCGAGGTCCCGCCTACTAAAGCCGCTGGCCGTCCAACAGGCCAGCACTGAGACCAATTCCCGGCTGCCCTCGGTCTTAGGCCGCGACCGCCGCCTCAGCTGAAGTAGCGCCCTCTTGCGCGTGCGCCCCTTACCGGCACGTGCGGATCTTACCGCGCATGCTCCCCAATTGCCCCCACCCGGGGACCCGGCTCAGGCTCTAGTAGCACAAGGGGTGGAGTCACGGGAGGGTGGGGCTAGGTCCTCAGGTGGGAGGAGGAAATTTCTGATTAAAAGATGACTAAATCCTTAATATATTAAGTTAATGGACTTGTTGATTTTTAACCTTTTGAAGAGTTGTTTTCATGCCCTTACTTGAGCTGAAGCAGCTGTGTTCATCAGTCCTGGGAGGAAATTATTATGTATCCATTGCTTTGGGTGTGCATTTTGTGATGTGAAAGTGGGAATCATTTAATCAGTACACCTGTGGAAAATGTTCCAAAGCCTAAGTGTGTGAACCCGGGGCTGAACTCTTACACGATTGTGAGGAGATGCAGGGGGCACTGAGATTTTTCTGATTATTACTTTTCACTGTTTATCTGATAGCTATTGACCAT
>CAUYQV010120615.1:0-10216 GCA_963574575.1 Galagoides demidoff
CACCCCGCGGGGGCGCCACGGTATCTCGGGAGCCCAGATTTTAACCGCTGCCCGGCCGGACACCGGGGCTGGGGGGCGGGGGGGGGGCGGCGCCCCCCGGGGGGGGGGGGCCGGGGGGGGGGAGAGGGAGGGGCAGGGGACCAGGCAGGCAGGGCCTGAGAATAATGCAAACTTTGATAAGCAGTTCTCAATAATCACTTCTCAGCAATTATTTATTACAGTTTAACTTTATAAAATTAACAAAAATAATATAAAACTCATATTCTGGCGAAATAGCCATATGGCAGCCAAAAACCGTGTATTCCCTTCTTGTTCTCCAGCCCGTTTGGGCATTCTTTCCAAAAATCGGGACTTTTTAAAAACTCCGTGGGACGCGGGACAAATTGTTGAAAAGCGGGACTGTCCTGCCAAAATCGGGATGTCTGGTCACCCTATCTTAAACCCCTGAGCTCAAGTGATCCTTTCATTTTGGTCTCCCAGAGTGCTTAGATTACAGGCCCAAGCTAGTGTGCCTGGCCCAAAACACCTGTTAAATTTTCAGCCTTACTCTGTAGAACCTTCCCGGAGAATATCCACTGTTTCCTCCTTAGGTTGTGGTGCCCCCTCCCAGAACATCAACTAAGGCTTTATCAAAACACCATTCTTTAAGGTCACAGCCAAACTGCTTGCTAGGTTTTCCCCATTCTGGAGCAAGAAAACTGTAGTCAGTAGGGTCTTTATCTTCCTGTGATGATACTAGAGATATTGTTGAACATGAAAGTTTTAGGAAGACAACAACAATAAAACCATGAACAGAGAATGACTGAGCAAATGATGATGAAAATCATTCACATTTGATTATAGACTTAATTTAAATCTTCATACTAGATTTCTGTTGGGATCTTACCAAGAGTCCTACTCCCCCATCTCTCTGATTGTAGGGTCCAGAAGCCTGGAAACTACATTTTCCCTGCTTTGTCCTCAGGTTTCTAATTCAGCCTCCATGACTGGGGAACACTTCTTGAGGTTTAGAGAAGAACAGAAGGCAGCAGAGGAGAAGCCATCACTGACCCAGCAACTGTGGACAAGCACATAAACCTTGGCAAAGAGCACTCACAAGGCAATCCCAGAGGTTTCAGGTAGCCTCTGGAATTCACCTCCTACGATGTTACAAGAAGTTGAGATCATTAGCAGAAGGAGCCTTTGATCTTTCAACTTCCTTTTTTTTTTTTTTGAGACAGAGTCTCACTATGTCACCCTTGGTAGAGTACTGTGGCATCATAGCTCACAGCAACCTCAAACCCTTGGGCTTAAGAGAGTCTCCTGCCTCAGTTTCCCAAGTTTCTTGGACTCTAGGCCTCAATGCCTGGCTATTTTTTGTTGTTGTTGTTGCAGTTCTCATTCTTGTTTAGCTGGCCTGGGCCGGGTTCAAACCCACCACCTTCGATGTATATGGCTGGTGCCACAACCACTGTGCTATGAGCGCCGAGCCTGTCCTTGCTTTAAATACATATTTGAAATAATATTTGGTAGCTGAATAGCAAACAAAGAAAGCTACTATACTTCCAAAACATTTACATGTACAACAAAATAGCCTCTGCCAGGCGCAGAGGCTCATACCTGTAATCCTAGCACTCTGGGAGACCAAGGTAGGTGGATTGCTTGAGCTCACGAGTTCAAGACCAGCTTAAGCAAGAGTGAGACATCATCTATTAAAAAAAAAGAAAAAGAAAAAAGAAATAGTTCTTTTCTCAGCGTGAATAATGTTGAATCATTACCTGCTCATTTATGCATGTAGTCATTCATCCAGTAAATACTTATTGATCACCTACTGTGGTTAGACAAAGTTATAAGCACTTAGGAGATAATAGTTGACAAAACATGCAGAAATCTCTGCCCTTCTCATCTTACTGCTTTGATTTGATCTTGAAACCTGAGACTGGAAGGTGTTTCCTTTATTCCTTTGTGTTACATGCCTCATTGTTACCATGGCAATTATTCTTAGTGGTATAAGTGTCCTGATTGCAGATGCAAATGGAAAATTGATTCTCCTTTTTAGGAAGAAGCATAGAGTCCAAGGCCTTGTCTGTAAAACTCAACTTTCTGGGATGCTTAATATAAAGATGATAGCTCAGCGCCCATAGCTCAGTGGCTAGGGCGCCAGCCACATAATACACCGGGGCTGGCAGGTTCGAATTCAGCCCGGGCTGGCAAAAGACAACAATGACAACTACAACAAGAAAACAGTTGGGCATTGTGGCAGGTGCCTGTAGTCCCAGCTATTTGGGAGGCTGAGGCAAGAGGATCGCTAAAGCTCAAAAGTTTGAGGTTGCTGTGAGCTGTGACACCAGAGCACTCTACCGAGGGTGACATAGTAAGACACTGTCTCAAAAAAATAAATAATATAAAGATGCTGCCTGATGTCACATAAGGATAATATTTTCTTCCTGCATGAAAATCCCAACTCCTTCCTCCTGATTAGTAACAGCAGCAGTTAGGGAGTTTCTTTCCAAGCCTTGGCATGTTGTTGTCTTATTGGGATGGGTAACATTTACTAGCACTCTTATTCAAGTTCCTGCTTGTCTACAGTTTATAATATTGCTCTTATTGTTTATATTTAGACATAAAACAGCCTGGAGTGGTTTCTTATCCTATATATTATTTTTGGCATATTTACGTGAAGAAATCCTCATTGTCTTTACTCATATAGCACCTCTTTATGATTTCTGGAATGAGACTGACTCATCACTCATGACTAAGTTTGGTACATTCCCTTTGAAAAGGATAACCCTGGGTGGCGCCTGTGGCTTAGTGGGTAGGGTGCTGGCCCCATATACTGAGGGTGGTGGGTTCAAACCCAGCCCCAGCCAAACTGCAACAAAAAAAATAGCTGGGTGTTGTGATGGGTGGCTGTACTCCCAGCTACTCGGGAGGCTGAGGCAAGAGAATGGTCTAAGTCCAGGAGTTGGAGGTTGCTCTGAGCTGTGTGACACCATAGCACTCTACCGAGGGCAATAAAGTGAGGCTCTGTCTCTACAAAAAAAGAAAAAAAAGAAAAGGATAACCCTATAGTTAATCTTCATGCATTGTAAATATTCCAAAATATTAAGCAATAATAGTCATGGTAAGAGATGGAAATATATTACCCTCAAGTACTTATGCTGTCCATTTTTGTAAATTAAATACATGGATAGGAGAAGTCACTTAAATATCATTTAGGATAATTTTGCTTCTCTTTATAAATAAAGGAGGCTAAAACAGTTGCTATACTCGTGATGGTCCTGCAAATGGTCAGAAGGAAACCAGGGACCATTAGTGGTTCAGGTTGATGAAGAGTCAAAGCCCACCAAGATAGTGCCTTGGTCTTTATTTCCTGCCTTACACTCAAGGACAAGGGTGGAGCTGGGAGTGGGTGTGGGAAGATCTGCTGATCACAGCGGAAGAGCAAGGAGAATCCAGGCAATGGCACTGTCCATGTCCACCCTGCAGGACACTGGGGCAGCTGGGATTTGGCTGTATTCAAAGAACCTATGATTAAAGTATAGCCCAGGAGGCTGGGTGCTGTGGCTCCTACCTATAATCCTAGCATTCTGGGAGGCCAAGGTAGGAAGATTCCAGAAGATTCCTTGAGCTCAGAAGTTCAAGACCAGCCTGAGCAAGAGCAAGACCCTCATATCTACTAAAAATACAAAAATTAGCTGGGCATCGTGGTGGTGCCTGTAGTCACAGTTAATTGGGAGGTTGAGGCAGGAGGATTACTTGAGCTCCGGAGTTTGAAGTTGAGCGAGGCTGTGAATGAACTATGGCACTCTAGCCTGGGGCAACAGAGTGAAACTCAGTCTCAAAAAAGAAAGAAAGAAAGAAAGAAAAAAATTAGGCTAATCAGCACAACATATAGTTTGTTTTTCCAGAAGATGGAAAACCTATACTTCCAATCAGCACAGCATGAATTTTTCTTTCAGAAGATGGAAAACCTGTGCTTCTAGATTCTTACTCTCTATGTCCAAGAATGTATCGTACAGTGTATCCTGTTGCCTGCCAGCATACAAAAGCAGACCGACCTGGGCAGAAGAAAGATCAACAAATTGTAAAGAAAATAGGGGAAAAAAAGAGCCAGGTGGTCGAGAGCAATTTACATTAATTATTTAAAAAAACACAAGGAAAAAAATACTGGGAGTCTACTTTGAAATATGCCTATATATTGTCTTAAACCAGGAAAAAAGAACTGAGGGAATTAAGAGCCAAGTTTCCACCCAAGACTATCTGAAGTGTTTCAAGCCTGTGGCACAGCTGGGGAGAAGCAGAAAGATGCCCTGCTGAATGTTTGCCCTTCCTTTTGTAGTCTATTTCCACTTTCACCAGTCTGTAACATTCTGTGAGGCATTTATTTAAATAGAGAAAGGGGTATAAATACATTCAGTGTAGCAAGGCCTGGCTGGAGGCATTCCAGCTTTGGCTATGTGGTAGGTACCGCCTCAGCACAGCAGCCCAGGAAGGCACATTCGGCTCTGTGGCTAACAAAGGGGCCATACAGAAAGGGCCCCAAGCAAATATTTTCTCACTTAATGGGCACAATTACTGCAATTTCACACAACACTTCAATCTTGCACTGCAGTTCCATTTCCCTACCACATTCAATATCCAACCTTTTAAAATACACATTTGGGGAATTAAATTTGCTTTAGCAAGCTTTTAAAAGACCTGAGAGTGGATGGAAACATGGCTAGGCTTGGTTCAGGCTGTGAATTTCTTCTCTTTTCGACTTCTTTCCCCGCCCCCTCCCCCGTCCCCCCTACATACACATTGTCCTATCCTAGTTTAGGGAATGTGTTGACGGTAAGAAGCAGGTGGTGTATGGAGGGAAGGAGGGTTTATGTATACTACTTGGAGTGTCTTTTCTTAGGCTGAGACCTCCTCACGGAGTAGCCACAACCTTTCACGTGCCGGCTGACACATACTTACTTCAATTTCTGTACTCAGTTATCTTCTTTATTTCTACCAAGAAAGATATGAGGAGATTATAATTAAAACCATATAAAATGAATGTGATAATCAAGTAAGGAGGTAAAATTAAAAGCCATGTAATTCAGGAAGAGAAAATATAATGGACTGTTAATTACATTCAGTGCTTTATGGTAACCAAAAGAAGAAATGTAAGCATGCATTTATTGAGTGAGGTCTTACAGCTGTGTCCGGCTCTGTATTAGGGCAGAGAAAGGCACTTATAATAATGCGTAATAATTTCTAATTACAGCTTCTTAGAACACCCCGAAGAACGGTGCTTGGGCATGCCAAGTACTTTGAACTGAGGGATCTAGGAAGGCCTAAGAAGCGGCCTCAGAACCAAGGCCTTTCTGTCTTTCCCCATCCTCTTGTCTCCCTAGATGTGAGTCATAGAAACCAGAATTCTTCCCCAAGGTGGGTCATAGAAACTAGAACTTTTCTCCCCAGAGCAAGCCATGAAACATAGGACTATGACTCTGACCACCCCCTACCTTGCTGTGTAGGAGCTGGCTGTGAAGAAATTCCCTGACCTACCTTGTCTGACTGTAGGTCATGAGACTCTTTGTTCCAGAAGCATCCTGCTTTATCCCCAGGAGGAAGGAGCGGAATGCTACACACGCTCACAGGCTCCTCTGCCCAAGAAGCCCAGAAGAATCTGAACAGATGGGCCTTGCTGGGTTTTCCCTCTGTCTATTCCCCTTAGGTCATACCCCTTTTGTTCCATCATGTTTCTGCCAGGCCATCCATTCTTCACTGAACTTAAGCATAAAAATAGACAGTTTCCCCTTGACTTTTGAGTCTTCATTTCTGAAGTCTCCCATGCAAACTTTGAAATATGTTTGTTATGCTTTTCTCTTTCTCTTCTTTCTTTTCTTCTTTTTTTTAAATAACAGAGTTTCACTCTTGTGCCCAGACTGGAGTGCTGTGGTGTCAGCCTAGTTCACAGCAACCTCAAACTCCTGGGTTTCAGGCCAGACATGGTGGTTGATGACTGTATTCCTAGCACTTCAGGAGTCTGAGGTGGGTGCGTGGATTGCCTGAGCTGAGGAGATGGAGACCAGCCTGTACCAGAGCAAGACCCGGTCTCTTAAAATAGTCGGGCTTTGTGGCAAGTGCCTGTAGTCCCAGCTACTTGGGAGGCTGAGGCAAGAGAATCACTTGAGCTTAAGTTTGAGGTTGCTGTGAGCTATGATGCTACAGCACTCTATCAAGGGCAACAATGTGAGACTGTCTGAAGAAAAACTGAAACCAAAACCAAAAAATCCTTGGGTTCAAGGGATCTTCTTACCTCAGCCTCCTGACCTTCTGCATAATTGGGACTATAGGCACCACTACAATACCTGGCTGAATTTTCTATTTTTAGTAGAGATGGGATCTCACTCTTGCTCAGGCTGATCTTGAACTCCTGAGCTCAAGGGATCCTCCTGGCTTGGCCTCCAAGAGGGTTAGGATTACAGATGTGAACCATGGAGACTGGCCTGTTAATTCTTTTCTCTTGCTAGAGGACTGGCAGTCATGACCCTTAAGATGGGTGAGGAAAGGCACACTTTTCTACCCATACAGCTGTTCTTTATCCTGGAGTAAATTTGGTGATAATAAGCTTTAGTCTCACTATAATTAGTTGTGATAATTAAAATATAAATGAAGCAAAAGTCATGTCAAAGGGAGTGATAGATTATTTGTAAATCTGTCAAGGGACCTGAAAAGGTGCCGTTACCACATCTAATTGAGGAGTCTGGCCTCAGACCCAAAAGCTACGTGTGTATTTCAGGCTTGACCACAGGCAACCACAAAGACTTTATCAGCCAGTCCTCAGGGGAAGCTACTCTCTCCACAGGCCCTTGGTGCCTTGCAGGTAGGTGGCCATGTCCCTACATCCCAGGAGTGTCTGCATTCCTGGTCCAAACGTCCCTTCACAGGTCTGCTTCTCAAGGCGCCTTTTCCTCCACTGACTTAGGGTTCAGTACTTTTCCACTCTTTGTCCCTGACCCTCCCTAATTCCACCCCTAGGCAGTGAGACACCTCCCCCCTCAATCTGCGCTGATGCGTCTGTCTCTCACCAGGGGCCCGTGAAGGGCACTGGGGCTTTTCCTTGGTTTGGCCTCTTGCTTACACTTTGCAAGGAGGGAGCAAAGGCATAGTTGTTATTTTCAGTTTGGCTTGTTTTCTTCATCAGCCAGATGAACACCTGTCAGCTCAACTCTCTCCGACTCAGCTCTCAATAGTAATTAGTCACTCCAAACTTTAGAACAGAGACACAATTTACAGTTCTTTGAAGGCAGAATGGATATGTATCCATAACAATCAGGCCACTAGCCTGAAATCCAGACTTCCTCTGCTCACAGAGGGAATTGAAAGACCAGGATTTCATGGACAGGACAAAGAACAAAGTGCCCTGGGTCACTAATGTCATCGTTGAAAGAGGCCCTGGGTCCTAATGTCGTTGAACCTTGTGTAGTTTGGGCATAGAACATCATCCAAATTTGCTAGGTTTCTGCTTTCTCAACTACAAAATGCAGAAATCTAAGATGCCTCTGTGGTTTCATGAAGGAAGTGCCCTCTGTCACCATGACTTCGTTTCTGGGTGCAGCTCACCGTGTGTCTCACTGGACTTGACTAGGTGTGGGAGTGATAGAGAGAGGAGGTTGGTGGCTTTGGGGCTTAGAATGTGTCCCCTTCAAAATCATGTGGAAACTTAGCTCCCACTGTGGTGGTAATAAATGGTGGGACCTTTTGGGAAGTGATTAAGTCATGAGGGCTCCATGTCATCAATGGATTAGTGACTTTAAAAGGCTGGAGGGAACCAGCTCAGGTCTGTTCCCTAGGTCTGTTGCCCTTCTCTGTACATTGTTTTGAACTAAAATCCTGAACAGTCCTAAGTAGGTGGTATTGCAGCCTCTGAAGAAAACTGATCAATGGGGCCTCTTCCTCCACATTCAGTTTCTGAACAAATTGAGGAATAAGGCAAGATGTAAGGTTGACGGAGAGTCGAGGGTGGGAGAAGAGTAGGGCGTTTGTGCAGCATATTGGCCTCCTCTCCTCTCTTCACCTCGCTCTCCTGGCTGCCTACCCCCCGCCCCCACTTGCCCACCTGCTCACCGCCCAGAACATCTTCCACCATGGCCACCTCAGCGAGTTCCCACTTAAACAAAGGCATCAAGCAGGAGTATATGTCCCCGTCTCAGGGTGAGACAGTCCAAGCCACGTACATCTGGATTGATGGTGCTGGAGAAGGTCTACACTGCAAGACCCGCACCCTGGACTGTGAGCCCAAGTGTGTAGAAGAGTTACCTGAGTTGAATTCTGATGGCTCTTGTCCTTTACAGTCTGAAGCCTCCAACAGTGACATGTATCTTGTGCCTGCTGCCAGGTTCTGGGACCCCTTCTGCAAGGACCCCAACAAGCTGGTGTTCTGTGAAGTTTTCAAGTATAATCAAAAGCCTGCAGAGACCGATTTGAGGCACAATTGTAAGTGGATAATGAACATGGTGAGCACCCAGCACCCCTGGTTTGGAATGGAGCAGGAATACACACTGTGGGGACAGATGGGCACCCCTTTGGTTGGCCTGCCAATGGCTTCCCTGGGCCCCAGGGTCCTTCTTACTGTGGTGTGGGAGGAGACAGAGCTGATGGCAGGGGTATCGTGGAGGCTCACTACCGAGTCTACTTGTATGCTGGAGTCAAGATTAGTAGGACTAATGCCCAGGTCATGCCTGCCCAGTGGGAATTCCACATTGGACCCTGTGAAGGAATCAGCATGGGAGATCGTCTCTGGGTGGCTCATTTCATCTTGCATTGTCTGTGTGAAGACTTTGGAGTGATAGCAACCTTTGATCCCAAGCCCATTCCTGGGAACTAGAATGGTGCAGGCTCCATACCAACTTCAGCACCAAGGCCATGTGGGAGGAGAATGGTCTGAAGTACATTGAGGAGCCCTCGAGAAACTAAGCAAGCGGCACCAGTACCACATTCACACCTATGATCCCAAGGGGGACCTGGATAATGTGCCTAACTGGATTCCACCAAACCTCCAACATCAATGACTTTTCTGCTGGTGTAGCCAACCATAGTGGCAGCATCCGCATTCCCCAGACTGTCCGCCAGGAGAAGAGGCTACTTTGAAGACCATTATCCCTCTGCCAACTGCAACCCCTTCTCAGTGATGGAAACTCTCATTCACACGTGTCTTCTCAATGAAACTGGTGATGAATGTTTCCAGTACAAAAACTAAATGGATTAGACTTCCAGCCATTGAGCCCCTTCTGGGGGCTCCAAATCTTTCCCCCCTCCCAATTGTCCCAATTGTAACTCAAAAGGGTGGAATATCAAGGTTGTTTTTTTATTCCTCATGCCCAGTTAATCTTGTTTTCTTTGGCCTAGATAGAGGGGTCAAGTTCTTAATCTCTTTGCACCCACCCTCCTTTTCCCCCATCACTGAAGTGTTCTGGTGTGCTAGTGGGCAGGGAGGAATTAATCCCCCCTTCATTAACACCCCATTACTTCCATTTAATGGGGTGACCTTGTCCAGTAGGCATAGCTATCTGGGCGGAGCATGTTTGCTGGAGGGGGAGGACATTTTCTTCAGGTTAGCTGAAAGGAGAAGACCTGGATTAGTCTAGGTTACAACTTCCATTGGTGGAAAAGTTGAAGAGATTATAACCAACATTCTACTGTAAGTGGGAATTAGGAGAGAAAGTAGAGGTTGGAGATCAGGGAGGGAAATGCCCTTGGCCTCAGGCCATACTTCTCTTGCTTGGGGCTAAATGCCCTCCACTCAGCAAAGAGCTCAGAGTAAATTGATGGATATCCTTACCTTAAAAGAAAAAAAAGGTTCTTATTGCTTGGTCCTCCTTTATAACAAAAAACAGAGTAGTATTTTTATGCTTAAATGTAAAAACAAAAAATTATATATATGGGTGTGTGGATTGTGTTTCTTTTTTCTTTTTCTTTTTTTTTTTTTTTTGAGATGGAGCCTCAAGCTATCCCCCTGGGTAGAGTGCCATGGCATCACAGCTCATAGCAACCTCCAACTCCTGGGCTCAAGCGAGTATCCTGCCTCTGCCTCCCAAGTAGCTGGGACCACAGGCACCCACCACAACGCCCGGCCATTTTTTGGTTGCAGCGATCATTGTTGTTTGGCGGGCCCAGGCTGGGGATTCAAACCCGCCACCTTAGGTGTATGTGGCTGGCGCCTTAGCTGATTGAGCCACAGGCGCTGAGCCTGGGGGATGTT
>CAUYQV010120620.1:0-13925 GCA_963574575.1 Galagoides demidoff
TACACAAAAATTAATTTGAAATATATGAACTATATCCTATGCCTAAACGTAAAGCTGAAATCATGATTTGGGCAGGCAGACATTTCTTGTAACAGGTAAAGCCATGAAAGAAATTATCAATAAATTAGAGGGTAAGAGACATCTTTAAGAGAGTGAATGGGCAGCCGCAGAGAAATTTCTGCAAAATGTATCTGGCAAAGGACTTACAAGAAGGGTGTGTGAAGACACCTCTAACTCCATAATAAAAATCCAGCAAAGGGCAAGGACTTAACATTCTTACATAAGTATAAGAAAAAGTGCCTGGCATCATCAGTCATCAGAGAAATGCAGATGAAGAGGCACTGAAGGAGGACCTCCATGTGCCATGTGCCCCAGGTGTCTGAGAGGAGGAAGGCCAGTGGCCCCAGGGACCGGGGAGCCGTGGGCAGCGTGACTGCTCAGCCGTGGCATTAGGTGTAAAGTGTTCAGACCCCTTCTGCAAAAGGTCTGGCCCTGTCTTATAAAACTAAGTGATCCTATGCCCTGTTACCCAGCATTTCCACCCCTAGGCATGTACCCAGGAGAAATTAAATCCTGTATCTACAAAAATATATGCAAGACTCTGTGTTATGGCTTTATTTGTAGTAGCTCTCAGTTCAGGGAAACTTCTCAGATGTCTGTTCACAGAACAGATGAGGGAGCCGAGGCATAGCCATGGGGAGCTGCACTCCCACCTGTACGCTTAGCAATAACACGGACAAGCCGTGTGTGCATATAACCACACGTGAGTCTCAGTAACATCACACTGGGCCACAGGGGCTGCACCTACCAAGCACGCCCCTCTCGTTTTGTTTATTGAAGCTCTGTGGTTGGTGAATACAATCTGTGATGGGGACAATACAATCTGTGATGGCTGCCTCTGGGTTGTGTGAGCGCTCACTAACTGGGGAGGGCCATGCAGCAATATGGTGGCAGGACAGCCAGGTTCTGTATCCTGACAGTTGGGCCATACAGGTATGTTTGTCAAAGCTTATCACAGGGTGGGCTGAAGGGTTCACACTTCATTGTACCTAAATCCTGCTGCAAAGAAAAAAAACCGTAAATGGACCCTGAGCTCTTAATTAACTGCGTAGGGGCAGTGCTTGGGCGAGCAGGTGTATGCAGCTGTCTGAGCTCACTTTGGAGCAGTACAGAACAGTAATGGAGATGGAGGGGTGGGGAGGTGGCCGGATACCCGATAAAACAGTGCACGTGAGATGCCGAGTGTGTGAGCTGGTAGGAGTGTGGGCCTCCACTGGAAAATCTTTCGGCTTTTTGACATTTTTCATCATATGTTAGAGGACAGAAATATTATGGACTTTTGTTCCTGGAAATCAAATTTAGGGAAAAGATATCGAAAACTGGTCTCCCTATCCCAAGTGTAGAGACGCAACTTTGTCGTGGCTCTTCATGAGACTCTGAGCCTCTGTCAGCTGTGCTCTGGGGACGCAGGACGCAGGGAGGGTGTGGATGTTGGCCGGCTCCCTGCATGCCACTTGTGTTTGCCTGTTTGGGTGGGTGGGGTTGGGGACCCTCCCCTCCCTGCTCCATGATACATCCAAGGGAGAAAGCAGCAGGTGGGGCTGGGTGGTTCTGGAGGCAACAGGATATACCCCTCAGCCAGCACTAAACAGAGGAGGGCAGGGAGGCCTCCGAGGTGTCGGTGAGGTGTGGTTAGGTAAGGCCAGAACACAGTAGGAGAATGAGCCCTGTGGAGGTCTAGAAAGAAAGCCTGCCAGTCTGCTGGGACTGCCAGCAGTGGGCATGGCATGTTCCAGAAGGCCAGAAGCCCGAGTTGACCAGAGTTAGGTTCTGGCAAATGGGCACTGTGGTCAGGGTGGGAGGAGGCAGGAGGGCTGGGGTCCATCCTGAGCCACACTGTAGCACTGGGTACATTCTCCATTTGAGCCCAGGGACTTGCAGGCAGGTTGTTTAGCGTCCAGATGGATCCTGGGTGCTTTGCTGGGCAGCAGGGCACTTGGCTGTGCCGTCCACTACTGTGAGATGAGGAGGGTCAGCTGGGCCCAGGGCGTGAGTGCTGTGGGGACAGGTCAGACAGGAGATTCCTGTGAGACACATGGGATTTGCATCTGGAGCTCAGAGGTGAGTCCAGGAGGCCTGCAGACAGGAGCCCATGGATCTTTAGGTCCTACTGGTCCTCTGCCTGGCCCTGCAGGATAGTGTAGCCATGCTGACTTCATGGGGTGGGACAGGATGCCACCAGGCCAGTCCTCTGTACTCTGCTGCCTAACAGCTGCTCTGGCAGGTTAAACCAGGGCCTTACGGGGTGAGTGGTGGTTTCCTCTCCCGCTCAGCATTGCTGTAGTCCAGGCCTCGCTGTGAAGGAGCCACAGAACCTGTGTGTAAGTTTTCAAAGCCTCCGCACCACTGCTGAGGACACTGGGCATCTCGCACTCGTTGGTTGGTTGGTTTGTTTTTTAAATAAGGTCTCGTGGTTGCAGTACCTTCATCTTCCTGCCTCGGCCTCCTGAGTAGCTGAGATTACACGTGCCCGCCACAACTCCTGGCTAGTTTTGTATTTTATGTAGAGATGAGGTCTTATTATGTGGCTTAGGCAGGTCTTAAACTTCTAGTCTCAAACAATCCTCCCACCTCAGCCTCCCAAGGTGCTAGGATTACAGGTGTAACTTCCACACCTGGCTGTGATCCTCATTTTCAAGTCGAAGAAACTGAACTTTCCAGAGTAAAGTAGCTCAAATAGCTGGTCTTAGGCGCAGATGAGGCTCAAACCCGTCCGACTCCAGAACACGAGCTGCTAACCAGCGAGCTGAGAAGGGTACGTACACTGGAGAAGTCTTTGCTGGCCGTGCCCCTGACTGCACAGAGCTGCCTGCGGGCGGAGCCTGGCTGGGTTCACCCTGGGAACAGGAGCTGGTTTTGAATTTGACCGTGGGTTCTGCGAGGCAGCTCTGGAATGACACTGCCACCTTGCTTGCCAGGCACTGTCTTATGTTCCACCAGAGGTCACGTTCAGTATGTTGGCTGATGCTTACAACACTGACCGGCAACATTCTGATTCAGGCCTAAAACAAAAAGTGGGGCTGGTGTTTCACAGGGATCCTTGTAGAGGAGTTGGAATTTCTGATGATGTGTGTTTGAGACCTTTTGGTCTTAAGTGCCAGTTCAAGTACCAGGTGTTTTAGTTTTGTCTCTTAGCTGCTGTAGGTGAAAAGTCTCCTCACTGCACCTCTACCCCTTAGAATGGTGATGGAGTTTCAACCTGATGAAAAGAATCAGAATTAATTTGCTGAATTTAAAGGGGAGCAGAGTGGTATCTAAGGGAGTCATGGGGCCTCTGAGACCACGTAAGTCAGGGTCTTTCAGTAACTATAGATCTTGTCATTGTGTTTCAAGTCCACTCTCCTCGCTTGGAGATAATTCTGGCTTTGAGGATTTGGGAGATATGGCAGAGATTGCCAGAGCTGGCCTTGGGATCGTTATAACACACCGTGCAGTTCCCAGAATCAGTTCATAAAGTGTCACAGTTGAAAGCGTAACTTCTGGTCACTCTAGAGCTCCCTAGTGAATCCTGAAATACCGTGAAGCCATCTAGAAAGAGACACGTGACACCCAGTCTGCGAGGCAGACCCCAGAGTGTCCCTGCTGCTGTTCACTAGTTCCTGCTCAGAGTGCATCAGAGCCCGGAGGACCGTGGGACGTGCTAGAGGCAGTGGGGTGTGACTTCCAAGGCCACATCATAAAAGGCCTCACAGTGCCCTCCAGGGTCTCTTACTCCTATCAGAGGACACTCAGCAGCCCTTGGCCAGGCCCTGCCTTCCCAGCCACAAAAGCCAGCCCCACTAGGAACAGATCCTGCAGCCCCAGTCAGGCCTTCAGATGATGGCAGCCACAGGGAGACAGAGTGAGAGCTGCTAAGCCAAGACCTCCTGAACTCAGAAGATACAGAGTCTTGTCTGGGGCCACTAACTTTTAGATTATTTGTTACTTATCCTTAGAGACGCATACGACATGGGAAGCATTGCCCAGCATTTTCTTCTGTGTCCATCCTCCTCCTGTACCTGATCCTTATTCCTCCTCCTAGTATAGAGTACAGACTCAGTGGAGGTTCTCCTGCTGTTCTTCCCATCATCACCAACACTGTAAGGGATGCAGAGGTGACTTCACATGAGCAGAGTTCCCTGAGAAGGCCCGGTCACGGCAGGTGTCACCACAAAGGGGTACGAGGAGCCCTTTCTGAGCCAGCCCTGCAGGAAAGAGCAGAAGAGGGCTTTACGGAGGAAGGGGAGCTCGCCGTGGGGAGACGAAGTGAGAGCTGCTAAGAGCAGCTGGAACTTGGACACAGAGGGAGGGGCAGACAGCACAGACAGAAGCCTGGCCTGTGCACAGCTCACCGGAGGCCCTGCGGAGCCTCTGCAGGCAGGAATGGTGGGGACAGCTGGACAGTCCAGGGGATGAGGAAGAGTGGGTAGAAAGAGGGTAACTGGCACAAGGGGCCTAAAGTGAGCTGTGGGCCTGGACGGTGCAAAGGAGACCAAGGCTTCCTTCAGCCATGGACGTGGGAATCCCAGTCGTCACCAAGGCATCGTTCAGCCATAGACGTGGGAATCCCGGTCGTCACAAGACTGACGAAGGACATAGGCAGTCAGCATTGGAGGCTGTCAGTTTGGGGTCATTGGCATGGAAGTGATCAGTGAACCCACAGAAATGGGTGAGGGAAAGGTGAAAGAGGAAGGGCCTTCTCAATGTGGGTCTCTGGCACAGGCAGGAGCACCCAGGGACCCTGAGTTCCAGCCTAGCAGCAGCTAACTTGGTGTGGCTGGGGAGGACCCACCAAGGGAACAGACCCCATAGGCACTGGTCAGCAGCAGCTGGGCTTCCCCAGGTGGTCACCTTGTGGGAGCTTGGAGAGAGCTCTAGCACGTCCTTCTATGAGTAAAATAATGTTTTCCTGCCTGGCAGCTTAAGGCCAGCCCTGGAGGAAGACCACTCGGCCAAGCCCTTCCCTCTATTTAACTCTGTTATACCTGAGGCTGTCAGGATGGGACCAGGACCCTGCAAGGCCGAGGTCAGCAAGTAAGTGCTGCTCCCGGGTCTTTAGCTGCCTTCCCTCCTGGCCAGGCCACGCTCTGCCACATCAGGCAGCATCTCCTCCTGCCACCGCCCACCTGCAGGTCTCAGTACCAGCGTCACCTCCTCAGAAGCCTCCCTGTTTGGGGCCCTCACACCCTGCACATGGCTGTCCTGGTCTTGGCAAGTTCACTGGCAATGCCTGGTGAGCGCCTACTCCCCCTCCACCCCGGCACCATCAACATCAACCTGAAGCCCCTGCCAGAGGCTGGAAGGACATATCTGCTTGTGAATATTGATTAAGAAACAAATTAATAGACTCATTGATTACCCTGAACACCCCACATGGAGTCTTTTCCTCTCTCACTGCATGAGCCTGAATCTGAACCATCAGTGTGTCCCCAGACAGCTCTTCCTCTGGTGACGCTGGAAGTCCCTGGCTGGAGGAAGACGGCCCTGTCGGGTGACCTGCCACTGGATGGGGGCCAGCCTGTATCCTCTTCTACTGGCAGCAACAGTGGGCTGGTGACAGTGACCACACCTCTGGTGACACCCTGGAGCTTGAGAACGCAGCCATCAGCCAGGAAATAAGTGTGAGCTCTTGACCCCAAAGGAGAGGCGGAAGTGTGAGCTCATCCTCTGTAGTGAGGTGAGGACTGACCTTTCCTGGGACACAGATGATGCGTACAAAGCCAATGGGACCAGAGAGGCGTCACCTGACCAGACTGCCCCCGTCCTTGCCCTGGTGAGGGGTTGGAAGGACTGGAGCCTGCCTGGTGGGGCAGAGGTCACAGCGTCCTTCTGGCCTGGCCCCTCCTCTGTCAGGGGGCCTTTCTCAGCATGTGGCCTGATGTGATGCCCACCCCCATGTCCTGCCAAGCTGCCCTCACTCACCTGCACAGCCTCATCCTCATTTGAATAGGTGAGAAACCAAAGTCAGCTGCACAATTTGAGCTAGATTCCATCACTCAAAATTCAGTCACAACTTCTTTTGAATTCCTCAGCTGCCCTGCGGCAAAGGCTCAATGTTGATACTGAGATTAATCCCCAAAGAGCCCCTCATTTCTCTGCAGAGAAATTAAAGCTTGCCAGTTTTCCTTTTGCCTGTCCTTCTGACAGCTCTGTCAGTAATGATATGCCTTCTCCCTGGCATAATCCGTGTCCTGTGGTAAAGAATAATTCATTAAGAAATTAAGGGCTCAGCCCCTTTCTGTTGGGTTGCTCTTCAAAAGTTAGCTAATGGCGGTGGCAGCATGATTATCAATGAAAAATTATTTAACAGACCTTAAGGCTGTTTCAGACAAGCTCAAGACACCGCCTGGGTGGGGATCTGTCAGACCCACCCACCCCTTAGACTTGTCAGCACTCCCAGAACCTGAGTCGGGTGGCTGCGAGCTGTCTGCGGGGCCCAGGGCTGGGCGCCGCCCAGTGTAGGAACCAGCTTGTGTTGAGCGTTGCAGGAGCACCTTGAAATGTCTGCTGACAAAGCCGGTGTGGTGTCCTCTCCCTCCTGGACACTCCAGAGGCCAGTGGGAGGCTTCTAGATGTTTCTAAGGCAGTGGTTCTCAACCTTCCTTGTGCCATGACCCTTTAATACAGTTCCTCATGTTGTGGTGACCCCCAACCATAAAATTATTTTTGTTGCTACTTCATAACTGTAATTTTGCTACTGTTATGAATAGTAATGTAAATATCTGATATGCAGGATGTATTTTCATTGTTACAAAGGGGTCACGACCCACAGGTTCAGAACGGTTGTGCGGGAATGAGTGAACTCGGAGTTGTTGAACTGCACTGAGGGGCAGCGTGCGTGCAGAGGGCGTTTGTAATGATTAACATCCTCAGCATGGAATGACGTGTGTCAATTCACTCACAACTAGTCCCTTTTCGGTCACACACGGAAGCCAACAAAGGGAAGGCGTGGTTTGGCACCGACCCTGCTGTTGCTGTTTCTGTGTCAGAAAACGTTCTGCTTGAGGTTTTCTACCACTGTGTTTTGGTGACGAGGTTGTGTCCCAGGCCTCCAGGACTGCGTGTGGCGTTGACTTGCTTCTTCCTGGGATCAGCAAAGGGTCTGCAAAGTGTGCGTGTTTCTAAGGAAGAGCGGGGAGCAGGTGCTCCAAGGCGGGCATGGTCCAGACGGGGTTTGCGTGGGGTGTGGACGCCACATGGCGCTCCAGACCTCAGGCTCGAGTGGACTTGCTTCCTTTTGTAATTAACCCTACTAACACCTAACTCCAAGAGGACTGACGTTGCTGGACCCTGCTCTCTTGCTTGCTGTCCTCCTGGGCTCGGGTTTTTGCAGTGTTTCTCTGTGTGTCTTCTGCAGTTCAGAAACCATTAGCACCTATTCAGAAGTCAGTTACTCGGCTTTGAGCAGAATGACAATTATTTGAATGGTGAAGGGTGTTAATGTATAATTATTCACATTCATACCAGGACATTCACAGTTTAATCATTTCTCTGAAGGCTTCCTTAAGTTTGTGCTTAAAGTCTTAGGCATAATTCTTTTGTTAAATAAGTTTGGAGGCTCTAAGTATTGGAAAAGTGAATACCAATACACCTGGGTGGTGCTGCCAGGACATGGCCCCTTGCCTGGCCTCGCCTGGCCTGAGTGAGCTGCCTTGGTGAGGCTCTTGCCTGATGCCCCACACCTTGGAGAGGCAGAAGGTTCCTTTCAGGGGGCCAGTAGTGTCCTCTGTCCTCGAGATAAGCTCTGAGATCATAGTCTGGTGTACCCAGGACGAGCCAGAGTATTTCTGTTCGTGAGCGAAGAGCCTTGCCTGGCCAGGTGGGCTCAGAGGGGCTGGTTTAGCCATCAGCCCCTCAGGCCCTGCTGCCCTAAAATTATTGAGACCCTTCACCCAAAGAGCTTTTGGTGATGAGGGCTCTATAGGGTATATTTACCAGATTGGAAATTAAGCCTGAGAATTTTTTTTAAGTATATTAACTGATCTTAAAATAGCAATAGGAAATCCACTGTAGGTTACATAGTAACACATTTATGAAAATAACTGTTTTCCAAGACAGAAACGCTTGACAATGGCATGGTCTGTTTGTGCAGGATGGAATGCCTCCGTCCCTGCCTTCATGAGAGACATCTGGGTCCTCAGATCTGCTCCTGCATTTAATCTGTCGTCGGGTCACAGCACGCAGCCCCATGAAACCTTCTGTACTCTTGTGATAGGATGAGAATCAAAATGGCACATGCCATCTAGTGTTACTGTGAAAATAGTTTTGACTTCATAAAACCCCTTAAAAAGTCACAGGGACCCCAGAAGAGTCCCCAGACCACTCTTTATGGACCACTATTCTAAAAACTAAAAAGTCTCTTACACCTGTGTATTGTTTGTGTCCCCTTATGTATTCTTGTGGGTTCTTGGTTTTATTTTTTACCACAGCAGAATTGAGACTTTGTGGCGTACAGCTGCAAGTCCGCGCAGCTGTGCTTGACCATGTCTGTGCCGTGCACCCTGCCGGGCAGCCCCCTACCAACCAGCTCCCTGCAGAGCCGGACATCAGCTAGATCAGAGCCCTACATCATCTCCAAGGCAGACAGTTTGGAAACGGAACATCCATGTACTCACTGGGACCCAGGGACTTCCCTTCTCCTGACCTATTATAACCCGATCAGTAAAGGGAGGTTTTAACTTTTTTAAACACTGTATTTTCTCATCAGTAGACCAAGAGTCAGTGTTTAGAGGGAGCGTGTGTGTGGAGTCAGGGTCCTGACAGGGTCTCTCAGGCTAACAGGTGTCAGATGCTCCAGGTGGACTCCCCCACCCCCAGGTGCCCTGTGCCACCCTGCCCTGCTCAGAGCCAGCTCTCAGACTCAGCCCACACCTGGTGAGTGGCAGCCGCTGAGAACAGCCTCTTAATCAGCCACACAGAGCTGTCTGGATAGCCTTGACAGTCAATGGATGACAACTCAGTCCTGAAAATCTGCAGTGTCCTTACCAGCTGGGAGGAAACTTTCACACAGGTGAGCTTGCTTAACCCTCTGATGGCAAGTGCCATTGCCTGGCCCCCCACTTTATGAGGGGGTATCTTGGGACCTAGGGCAGTCATCTGGGAAACAGCTCAGCTGCCCTCTGGTGAGCACCAAGGGATGGCAGGAAGCATGAGGTGCTGCAGAGAGTCCCGTAGGTGGCCTGAGAGACGTCCACCTCCACAGGGACAATGGTCATGCCAGGGTCCCGGAGCTCTCAAGACCTGAACAGGAAAAGGCAGGTTGTCCAGTGCCTGGTATGTAGTCAGAACTCAGGAGATGTCAGTGCTTATGGTGATAAATGCTCTTTAGATGAAGTTTCCAAATGAGTGCTTTCAAAATAGCCACAGAGCTATGACTGTCACCAGAGCCACGGGCAGGAGTCCCGAGGGGCCGTGTTCCCAGCTGTGGGCACAAGTCGAGCAGGTCCCTCTTGGCCAGGCTGAAAGACACGTCAGGAGGTCGGTCTAGGCCCTGGCTGAGTTTACAGAAGACGGTGCTGCCCACTGTCCCCAGGCTCTGTGTTTACATCTGCCCACTGTCACCCAGTAGGTGCTTCCTGGACACCTGCTCTGGGTCACCCACAGTGCTAAGTATGGGCATAGGAACCCACAGTGCAGATACCTCGCCCTCCATGGGCTGAGACTTTAGGACAAGCCCACCATGGTGCAGTGTTATGTGACAGCACAGGCAGGGGGCTTGCAGAGGGAAAGATTTTGCAGAAAATGTGACCTAGATTCCCTTACAAATAGGAAGTTCTAGTCCCTGGTGTCTTGAACTTTGGGGAGAAAACTCCCTTTGATTAAAGAAAAGGCAACTGGAAAATGTGTTTTCCCTCATCTTTTTGTTAATTTATTCTTTTAAATTAACATGTAGTAAAATTGACTTTTGTGGTGTACAGTCCCATCCATGAATTCTAACCCGTGTAGACTGCTGTAACTGCTACTGTGTTCAGGACACACAGGGGCGCAGCACCCCCAAACTCCCTCTTGCTGCCCTCTGTAATTACCACATTCTCCCCCCCAACCTTGGGAACCACTGCTGTGTTCTCTGTCACTGTGGGTTTTATCGGTTTTGGACGTGTCATGTCAATGGAATTGGACAGTATTTAACCTCTTTGGACAGAACTTCTGTCACTCAGCATAATGCCCTTGAGATGGGTGTGAGTCACCGCACGTGTTTACAGTTTATTCCTTCTGATTGCTGAGTGGTTCTCGGCAGTACACGGGAACGTTTTCATTTACCTCTTTCTCATTTCAGCCATCCTAGTAGATACGTAATGGTATCTTCTTATGGTTTAAATTTGCCTTTCCCTGAAGGCTGTTCTATCAAATATCTTCTCATGTGCTTTATTGACCATCAATATGTACATCTTGGGCAGGTGTCAATTCAAGTATCTTGCTTTTGTCTTTAATGAGGTGGTTTATTGAGTTTGAGTTTGAAATTGTTGAGTTTGGAAAATTTTCTAGATAGTCTGGATATGGCTGTTTTGCTAGAGAACATTATCTCCAAATATTTTTCTTCTAGTAGTTAGCTGGTATTTTATTCTCTTTGACATTAACTTTCACAGATTAATTTTTGCTGCAGTTTTTTTTTTGTTTGTTTTTTGTTTTTTGCTTTTTATTGAGGTCCAATTTATTTGTCTTTTGATGAATCATTCTTTGTGGAACCCACTAAGAACTGTTTTCCTAACCCCAGATTATAAAGATTTTATCATATTTTCTTCTAATATTTTTAGTTTAATGTTTTGCATCTGTGATATACTTTTGGTTTTTTTTAATAAAACATGAGGTATATGTCAGGGTTCAACTGTCTGCACATCAATATCCAGTTTTCCAGCTAAAAGTAATTTACTATGAAATAAGTGTAAAGTGTAAAGCCTTTGCATCTTTTCCATAAAGTATTTGGACATACTTCAGGGCATCTGTTTTGGAAATCTCTCTTCTGTTCTATCAATCTGGGTATCTATCACTTTATAAGGACATGATTATTATTGTGACACAGTCATGATCTTGAAACCTCTCGGTGTGATTTCTCCAACTTTTTCTGTCGCTTATAAAATTGTTTGACTATTCTAGGTCCTTTGCCCTTCCATATAAATTTTAGAATCAACTTGTCTATATCTACAATAAACTCTCATGGGATTCTGATTAAAATAATAACTATGGGTCAATTTGTGAATAAGCTTTGTAATATTGAGACTTCCATGAACATGGTATGTCTCTTCAGTAATTGAGGTACAGGCAGTCCCCGGTTACAAATGAGATACGTTCTGGAGGTTTGTTCTCAAGTTGAATTTTATGTGAGTTGGAACAGGTACATAAGCCTCTTACCTGTCATAACCTTGATTCGTAAGTACAAGTCCAACATCATTCAGATGCTTATAACTCAGGGACTTACTATAATAGCCTTCATTTGTAAGTGCAAGTCATACATAAGTCAGATGTTAGTAACTCAGAGACTACCATGTTCTTTCATTTCTCTATCAGCATTTTATAATTTTCAGCCATAATTTGTTAGATTTACATCTAAGCATTACATTTTGGTTAGTAGCACTATCAGTTGTTCATAGAAATGCAGTTTTTGTATAATGACCTCATATCTATTGATTTGGCTAAACTCACATATTCTAAGACTTTTTGTTATTCTTCTATAGCTTCCTTGTGTATTTTGCCATGGACAATCACATTGTTTGCAAAGAGGGACAATTCTATTACTTCCTTTTTTGCACTCTCTAGATTTTCCACTGAGATGATGAATGGGAATGGTGAGAGCAGACATCTGTGCTTTGATTTTAGTCTTGGAGAAAAACGTGTCTTTCCAATTCAGTGTATTGGCTGTATATGTATATACATTCATCAGGTTGCTGAAAACCTTTTTTTGTGTGTGTGTGTGTGTGTTAGTAGAGTTTTTTTTTAATTAAATCATAGCTGTGTACATTAATGCAGTCATGGGGTACAGTGTGCTGGTTTATATATAATTTGAAATACTTTCATCAAACTGGTTAACATAGCCTTCATGGCATCCTCTTAGTTACTGTGTTAAGACATTTAGGATGTTGAATTATAGTAAATATTTTTTCTGCCTTGATATATTTTTCTTCATTAGGATATTGGTATGGTAAATAATATTATTTTAATATAAATTATTTTTAGAACCATTTTAGATTAATAAAATGAATACAGATATGCCACATCCATTTTCCTGTTTATAACTATGCCATTTATATTTATTATGACATTTATAATTGACATGGTTCATTAGTATGGTACATTTATTACAATTAATAATATCTTATTATTAAAGTCCATAGTTTATATAATTTTTTTTTTTAGTATTTACCTAAGCTCCTTCTGAGCCCCTGCTGAGCATATTACATGACATTTATTCACCTTGTCTTTTTCAGCTGCTCTTGACTATGATGAGTTCTCACATTTTCCTTGTTCTGGAGGAGTATTGGTTAACGTTTCTTAGAACATCCCTCTTGTGGAATTTGATGTTTGTCTCATGATTAGGCTGGAGGTGTGGGTCTTCAGGAGGAACCATGTATGGGAAGTTCTATTTCATCAAAGGTTCACGCTGTCAGTGTGACTTATCACCGCTGGTGTTAATCTTCATCACCTGCCTGAAGTACTGTGGTCTGTCAGGCTTCCCCACCAAAGAATTGCTCTCCTCCCCCCCCCTTGACACTGTTGTCTTTCAAAGGAAGTTGCTGTGATTGACACATGAAGGTTGTGCTGCTCCTCCTTGAGGAGAGAATGTCTGCATAAATCCCTGGGAACTCTTCTGCATGGGAGGCTTACCGCTTCTCCTTTGTTTGTTCATTCCGTCATTATACAGTCTAGGCTCGTATTTATTTTACCTATTGAATTATAATCCAACACTTTCATTTGTTGGTCAATTTATTCCGGCTCTGGCAGTGGCAAACTCTTTCATTGTGTTCCTGTGTGCCTTCGACTTACATCACTGAGGCCTGTTTGGGATTTGTTTTTGTTGTTTCCTTGCCATTTTCAGCACATCCTTTCCTCCTGACACCGTAAGATGGCCCAGGCTCATCTTGTATGTTTCCTCCCCTAGTCCTAGAAGAAAAGGTCATTTCTTTAACCTTGTTCCTTTCATAATAAAATAGTATTAGAAACAAAGGCCTAGCCACTACATGTGCTCATTGCCACGGGAGATATTGTTGCTCTAAGTCTTTTCAGTGGACAGATCGTAGAAACAGATGCGTGTGCCGCAAATCCTGTATTGGTACATAATATAAATATTTCTATGTGCGGTTACCTGTACATGTACCTAGACATGTATTAAGCTAAGCATTAGTTCCTACTGATGTCTGCAACTCTAATCCATTATCATGTGGATTATTCTAGCTGTCTCCCCTTGCTCATCTGTAAATTACTACTCACAGAACCTAGCTCCCACTTTCCTCCATCCATTTACTTAATTATTCCAGCCCAGTATGTATATGTAACAATATCCATTTTGTTTTTTTATTAAATCATCACTGTGTACATTAATGCAGTCATGGGGTACAATGTACTGGTTTTATACACAATTTGAATATTTTCATCAAACTGGCTAACATAGCCTTCATGGCATTTTCTTAATTATTGTGTTAAGACATTTATATTCTACATTTAGTAAGTTTCACATGTACCCTCATAAGATGCACCATAGGTGTGGTCCCACCAATTACCCTCCCTCCACCCATCCTCCTCTCCTCCTCCCTTCCCTTTCCCCTTTCCCCATATTCTTGGGCTATAATTGGGTTATAGCTTTCATATGAAATTAGTTTCATAGTAGGACTGAGTACATTGGATACTTTTTCTTCCATTCTTGAGATACTTTGCTAAGAAGAATATGCTCCAGT
>CAUYQV010120622.1:0-38331 GCA_963574575.1 Galagoides demidoff
TGCCTGTGGCTGAAAAGGGTCAAGCCCTGGTCCCATATGCTGTAGATGGTGGGTTCAAACCCAGCCCAGGCCAAAAATGACAAAAAAAAGAAAGAAAGAAAAGAAAAGAAAAGAAAAGAAAAGAAAAGAAAGAAAGAAAGACAGAAAGAAAGAAAGAAAGAAAGAAAGAAAGAAAGAAAGAAAAGAAGGAAGGAAGGGAGGAAGGAAGGAAGGAAAGTAGGAAAGAAGGATCCAAATACAAAGGCTACATATTGTATGATCCCATTTATGCAAAATTCTAAAAAGGTGAAACGAAAGTGACAGAAAGCAGTTCAATGGCTGTCAAGGGCTTGGGATGGGGAAGAGATTGACTACAAGGGGGCATTAGGGAATTTGGGGAATTGATAGAGATAGTCTATATTTTGATTGTGGCAATAATCACCTAACTGTACATTTGTCAAAACTTATCAAACAGTATACTTAAAATGAATGCCCTTTTTTTTTCTTTTTGAGACAGAGTCTCACTTTGTCACCGTTGGTAGAGTACAATGGCATCATAGCTCACAGCAACCTCCAACTCTTGGGCTCAAGTGATCCCCTTGCCTCAGCCTCCCAAGTAGCTAAGACTACAGGCACCCACCACAACGTCTGGCTATTTTTAGAGACGAGGGTCTTGATCTTGCTCAGGCTGGTCTCTAACTCTTAAACTCAAGCAATCCACCTGCCTGGGCCTGCCAGAGTGCTAGGATTACAGGCATGAGCCACCACAGCTGCCAAAATGAATGCCTTTTATTGTATTCAAATAATGCTCCAATAAAGTTGATTACCTAGAAAAAAAATAAAAGACCACATATAATGCATTCGTTTTAAAGACTAGAAAGCTGCCTTGGGTTACACCAGGAATTCTTTTTTCTAGAAAGTTAGATGATCTTGGGAATGGGACATCACACAACGACACAGAAGCTTAAAAGAAGGGGGTGTAATTAAAATGTTTTAAGGTATTAAGTATGTTTTTCAAGAGGAGGGTAAAGGTATTGATTAGACTTGAATAAACTGAGAAAGGATTTGGAATTCCTAAGATCAGTGGAGGAAGAGAACCAGATATATAATTTGCTAATTAGCCAGGGAAAGACAATAGAATACAACAGAAAAGAAATACTGAATAAGAAGGAGAGGTTTAAAAAAAAAATCACATAAAGGGCGAGACAAATAGGAAGCACAAAATAAGATAGAGCTACAGATTCGAATACATGAGTCATTGTAAGACATATGTATAGACTAAAATATGGAATTAGAAATCACATGGGCCCCTGACCAACTGAGGCTGGTATTGCTCTACAGACATTGACATTAAGGCAAAAGCATAGCATGGTAAGCAGGAACACTTCATAATGCTGTACAAGGTTCAATTCCCAAGAAATATATAACAACTTTAGAGTTGTATGTACCTAAAATTACAGTCTTAAAATTGTACATCAAAAGAGATGACAGAACTACGTGGGGGAATAGATAAATCCACAGTCCCAGTGCAAAATCTTTACCACATTTTCTCAGTAATGAAAGGAATAGACAGGTTTTTTTAAAGACGGGAGAGACATTTGGTTAATGCATTTAACTTAACCAAATGGATACACGTCTAAAGCCCGCTATACCCTGTTGCTTCAGAAGACATATTTTTTTCCATCATTGTCCTCCAGCCACAGCTGGGGCACTGAGGCTCTGGGGAGATGACTGGCTTGACCAGTAAGATGCAATGGAACAAGGTATCAGTTTGAGTCTCCTCTCACTGATTTTCCACTTCTGGATGGCTCTAAATGTTTCCTACAACCTTTGGTGCGATGACTCTGTCCCCAAAGCCATACCCAGATTCCCAAAGCTAACTCAAGGCCCAGGGGACATTGCTGAAGGCTGAGGTCTTACTAAGGAAGGAAGAAAGCAGGAAACAATGCAGGAAGAAAGCATTGTTGCCTACAGCTGACCGCTTTGCCAGAGAAGGAAGCCCCAGCTGCTGGGTGTGGTTGGCTGGCTGGTCCCAGACACAGTCCAGGAAGCTGCAGGATCCTAGACTAAGTAAACTCTACATCCTTCATCACTGAATACCTTAGACGGTGGGCTTCCCTGGGTGTTAGAGAGGAAGAAAATGCTCTGGGCCCTCATTCAAAATGTTTCTCTTATGGAAAGGGAGCACTACAGAAACGGGTGCCTCAAAGGGGCAGAAAGGCCAAGTTCATTCAAACTAAGCTCAGTGGCTGGAAGCTGTCCTGGGCCACACCAGGAAGCCTTTTTTTCCTAGGAAGTTAGATGATCGTGGTAATGGGGCCAGAGAACGGCTGGTTAACTCAGCCAACTTCTCCCCTGAGGGTTACTCCTGCAAGGGTGCCTGAAACCCAAAAGAACCATCTGTGGGTGGGCCCACTTGTCCCTCTGCTTAGTGATCATTCTGTGGGCATATCTGGCTGCCTCCCCTGCTCTGCCCCTAAATATCCCTCAGTTCTAGGCCTTGGCTAATATGGGACAACACTGGCTGCCATTTCATATGTCTATAACTTGTGCACTGGTGGCGGTTCAAATTAAGAGTTCACAAAAAATGCGCTCCTTCAACGCACGTTCACTGAACAGCTGTCATATTGCAGGCACCGTGCTAGGTCCTGTGGGTGGAACGGTGATGAGGATGATAAGGAGGAGGACAGTGATGACTAGCATTTACTGAGCACTCACTATGTACCAAGCACCACTGTAGGCACCTAAATTTGCTACCTTACCCAGTCTTCACAGCAGCCCTGTGAGGTAGGTGTTCTAATGATCAATGCTACAGATGAGGACGTGGAGGCTCAGGCAGGTTAAATGTCGCACAGAAACTGACAGATGAGACTGGAATCTGGAACCAGGCTTTTCATTACAGTGGTTCCCAGGATGAGTAAGACCCGATTCCGTCACAAGTCAACAGCAGGGGCAACTTTAAGAGGCAGAAAGCGCAAGTGGAGGAGGGCGGGTAGGCAGACCCAGGGTTTTGATGGAGCATTTCAGAGCTCTTTGAGCATGATGGTGTCACATGTGTGGCCTTAGCAGGAAGGCCATAGGCCTCCAGATCCCCAAGCTGGGCATCAATCTCCCAGCAACACCTACACAAAGACACAAAGCCCAGCCCGGTGACCACTCCGCTGACGGCTGCAGCTAGACTTCCTGGTGCACCCAAACATTGGCTTACTCGCCTCTGAGGACTTGATTCCAACCTGTTTTCCAGCCCTCAGGAAACAGAAGTATGTGTGTTTTCTTGTCAGGTGCATGAAGGTGCTTCCCCTGCGTCTTTTTCTTCCCAACAAGGAAAGGCATTCTGGTGGGGAGAAATCCTTTCCCAGCAAGTGGTTTTCCTGGAGCAGGGATGGTCCAGGAAAGGCAGCTTTGCTCCTGGACAATACCCTCTGAGATGATAGGAAGTGGGGCCCACCATACTCCCCAGGATCCCAGAGAAGTAGGGCTGGGAGGCCAGAGCGTTTGTTGTTGGCCACAACAGGAACAAAGGCAAGCAGGTGGGAACACACAAACAGAGGAAGTCTGTGATGAAAAGCAGTGATGGCCCTAGATCCACGGCATGAGAGGGCCCCCGAGTCTGGGGATAAGACCAGGAAGTTAGTCCTTAGGACCTCAGCCATTAAGACACGAGTTACAGGTGAGACAGGCGGGGGGCATCCTGACTATGTGGCATTCTGACCACCATGACTAGAAAGAGGTGCCTCTGTGTCAGCAGGAAACAGCCGCTGTAGAGGTGTGACTAACAGGGGAAGTATGCTTAGTAAACTGTAAAATTCTGTACCGTGTTTGTTCACTGTCATTCTCTGTCAAAGCATTAGCCTTGGAAATTGTAACAAGTGGCAAGGCAGATGACGGCATGGTGACAAAGAAATAGGAGCACCAATGTGGGTCTGTTGAATTAGAATTATTGGCTGTGGGGAAAGGGTGTAGAATAAAACTCAGCTCAACCTCCTCTGATGTGTCAGAAACAGCCTGTGGGCATATTAGCTGCCTCGGGTCTCATTCAGAGTCCTGAGGGGCCTCACACACTCCCCAGTGAAGGCCCTGGACGAGCAAGCTCTTTTATCAGATGGGAAACACCTGTTTTATTCATTCTTTTATTCATTCAACCAGTGTTTATTAGATACCTATTATATGCCAGGTCCTGTGATAAAAAGTGTGATTACAACTGTGGTAAACACTATAAAAGAGATATACACAGTGCTATACGGGCCTATAATCAGGACATGTAAGATATATAATCAGCTATATAAGGGTCTATAATCAGGATAACTGAACGAATCTTGTAAAACCAAGGACATGTTGATAATTAAGTTGAGATCCAAAAATGAGTAGACATTAACTAGACAGAGGGGAATAGGAAAACTAAGCATAAAAAATTGTCTGTGTGAAGACTTTGCAATGGACTAGAGCATGGCATATGTATCAGTTAGCTTTTGCTGTGTAACAAGTCACTCCAAAATTAATGGTTTAAAACGATATCAATTTTTTTCTAATCCATAATGTGAGTAAGAATTTTGGCTAAGTTCAGCCAAGTGATTCCAACAGTCTGGGTCAGATTGTGGCTGATCCTGGCTTGGATTCATTCACATATCTTCATCAGTAGCCAGATCAAGGAGGAATTGACCGGCCACTGGCTGAGACTCCTTGATTCTGTACCTTAGTGGTCTTTTACTCTCCAGCCAGCTACCTTGGGATTCCTTCACATAGCAGTTGAAGGATTCCAGGAGGCAGCAAGAAAGGACCAGCTCCAAAGGTCAAGCACTTTCATATCTCTGCACTTGCTACTGTCCCACTGACCAAAAAGCAAGGCACGTGGCTAAACCCAGAATCAGTGTGGGAGGACACTACCCAACATTGTGGTTATAGGAAAGTGTGAACAAATTGAGGGCTGTAACTGCAGCCATCTGCCACCATGCATTCATGGAACTGCCAGAAAACAGGAAGACTTAGGGAGTGAAGAGGAGGTAAGCACGGCACAGGATGAAGCTAGAGGTGGCAAGGGCTGGGACGTGCAGGGTTTCAAAGAGCTGTAAGAGAGCTTGGTCTTTATCCTACTGGCAGGCAAGCTCTCTGGTTTCTGATTCTGACTTGTGGGCCTGATCATCATACATGGATCCTTTGAAGGCTCAACTGACCTTGGGGAGCTGGCAAACTTTCTGAGCTTAAGGATCTGAGCACAGGCTCTGGTGCATGGTTCAACCCCACAACCCTTGCCCAATAGCCTATACAGCCGTAAATGCCCCAGGTTGCTCCCTAGGTTGGGAACAATCTTCTCACTCTTCTCCACAGGGCCAGTTCCTACCTCCCCATGGCTCAGTGGTGGCACTAACACCTTAGGGAAGCCCTCCCTGACTTCTCTAAGACCCAAGACCAGGGACACACAGAATGCAACCATGAGGCCTAGGGACCATGCCTATGGTTTCATTATAGTAACCTTGGCTTTCCAGAACCAAGCCCTGCCGATGTGGCACAAAACCTATGTGTTTGGCACAGGACTTCACCCATGTTGTACCTATCTTTTTGCCTGTTTGCCTCCCACTAGACTGTGTTTCTTGAAGGAATTCCCATAACCCCAGTGTCTACACATACTTGAATGAATAAAAGAATGAGCGGACAATCCCATCACTAAACAGGGCTTTCCTTTGAAAGCCCCAGCCAGCCTTTATTAAAGTCTTCTGCCACTGCAGTTGTAATAAGGGGTTCTTTTCAACTAGGCCAGGATCTCTGGTGCCTCCCAGTTCCAATATGAAGCCACCCACCCAGAGGAGAGAAGTCTCAGGCTCAGGGAGACAGTCCAAGGCGGGGCAGTCAGAGAGTGAAGACTGAGGAGTTCTTTGGGGACAGTGTCATACTGCCATTTACTGTAACAGGGAAAGGACCAGCTAGCTGTCTCCTCCCACAGTTGGAGCAGGCCTTCTTTGAGTGCTAGAACAGCCAGCCAGAGGCACTGAGTAAGACCCACCTGGGCACTAACGCCATGAAGCCAATTGATTGGTTGACTTCCTCCCCACAGGGTAGAAGGGTAGAAGCAGCTCCTCTGAACCAGTGTCAAGAAGAGTTCTAACCCTGCCTAGCTGTCCTGACAGAAACTTTTCCAATCCACCTCCTGGTCTTGCAGGATGATGGTATAAATCATGCTGTTTGCCTTTTGCAGAAAAGAAACCTGAAACTCAGGTAGCCCAGGTTTGGACTCATCAGCCATCTTAATGGTCATGGCCAGTCAGATAACACACATTTCCCAGACTCCTTTTCAGTTAAATGTGGTCATGTGACCGTGCTCTAGCCAATGAGACACGAGTGAGAGTGATGTCTATAACTTTAGGTTGGACTCTCACATGGTGGATATATGATCTCCTTTCCTATTTCCCACTACTTGGCAAGTCATCTTGTTCCATACAGCCAAGAGCAACACCACAGAAAGATGGATCAGCATCAACGTAGAAAAACCCAGAGTCCCTGATGTCCGAGCATACAACCTGGGAGCCACCATACCAGACCTGAACATCTTATGTCTGTGAGAATGAAAGAAATAGCCTATCTTACTACCTCATACCCATTAGGATGGCTAATTTCAAAAAAGAAGAAGAAAGGAAGAAAATAATAAGTGTTGGTGAGGATGTGGAGAAATTGAAACTTTCATGCACTATTGGTGGGTAAATGAAATTGTACAGCCACTGTGGAAAATATAGTATGGCAGTTCCTAACATAATTAAAAATAGAATTTCCATATGATTCAGCAATCCCACTTCTGGGTGTGTACTCAAAGAATTGAAAATGCATCTCAAGTATATGAAAACAGCACACTGTACCCCATGATTGCATTAATGTACACAGTTATGCTATGAGAAATTAAAAAAAAAAAGAAAATGGATCTCAAGAGATATTTGTCCACCTATGTTCACAGGTACATTATTTGCAATAGCTAAAATATGGAACTGAGGAAGGAATGGATAAGCAAAATGTGGTCTAGCCATATAATGGAACAGTATTCAGCCTTAAAAATGAAGGAAATTTTGACATGCTACAGCGTGGATGAACTTCAAGGACACAATGCTAAGTAAGCTTCTCATAAAAGGACAAATAAGCGTACTGTAGGATTCTACCTATACAAAGCCCCTAGAAAAGTCAAGTTCATAGAGACAGAAAGTAGAATAGTGGTTTCAGGGGCTGAGGAGAGAGGGAAATAGGGAATTACTGTTTAATGGGTACAAAGTCCCAGTTTTACAAAATGAAAAGAGTTATGGAGATGCATGGCATGGTACCATATTCTGAATGTATTTAGTGAAATATACAATTAAAATGGTTAAGATGGTAAATTTCATATTATGTGTATTTTACCACTATAAAAAAATGTCCAAAAAAAGGAAATAGCCTGTCTTGATTAAGCTACAGTTAAGAGTATTTAGTGTTGCTGCTGATTCTACATCTCCTGTCATATACAAAAATAGCCCAGGACGGAGTTCTGATTGCCCAGGACTGCCAGGGCTGCCTAATCACCAGGCAACCCAGTGTCCCAGGACAACAAAGCTGTGACCAACTATTTTCTTGGGATAAGAGCTGGGGAAGCTTCCTGGAGGAGCCCAGTAGATTGCCAAGGCTGGGAAGGTAAGTAAGCACAGCAGATATTCTGGCAGTGTAGACACCAATAAGCCTGTACCAGTTGTTTAAACAGTAAAATACTGCCAGGCACTTGATAAACAGCCACTGCCTAGAGCCACCCCACCCCTTGAATGTTCCCCTTCCCCAGCTATCCTGGTGTCAGACCCACCAACTAAAAGTGCGATATCTGGCACACAAGTGGTCCCGGGATCTCATCCTTAGCTCTGGCCATTCAGACTCAGCAAGCCATACCGCTTATGGAAGACTCTGAACATCACCCCTGGCTTTGAGGCACCTACTCTCAACTGCCTGAAGGGAAATCAAACCCTGAACTTGGCATTGAGGGCAATGAGAGTTCTGTAAAGCAGACTTGCATTTTATTCCCACCTCCTCACTGTCCTCCCCAGCGCGCCCAGACCCCACTGAGCCCTGCTCTTGCTGGTCTAGAATGTCCCGCAACCACACCCAGAGATTATTGCACTCTTTTATTTACAGAAAACACAGATAAAGCATTTCAATGTTCATTTAGCAAACTGATCCACTCTTTTGTTTTTTTCTTTTTGGCACAAAGAAATATCACAGAGGGACCCCAAGATCAATCAAATTCAGAAGATTCATCAGTCACCACTGGTCCGGGGGCAGCCACAAGACTCAGACAGACAGACAGCATCACCACAGATTGGAAAAAATAAACAAGGTCCACGTTCACCTCACAGTAAAAACCTGCTCACCGACAGGCAAGGGCGGGCAGGAGGGGGCAGTTTCTCTGCTCTAAGGGGGGGTCATGGTCGTCAGGGCAGGAAGCAGGAATGCAGAAGGGATGGACACCATTCATAAATTAGAGAGAAGTGGTCCTTTTGTTCAGATCTTCTTACCTTGTGTAAGTAAGACAGTGCAGAAACTACAATACCCCGACCACTCATCCATTCAAAACTCTTGAGAAGCTGCGTGGCCTCTCCTCGTGGGCCGTGTGCGTGTGTGTGAATGTGTGAGTGTGGAGCTTGTAAACATTGCCACTGTCCATGTAGAGACCCAACGTCCATGTATCTGAATGGGGTGGGGTGGGGCTCATACCCCACTTCCCACGCCCTCTGCCCCAGTGATTCCCGTCCAAGACGTAGTGCAAATTTCAGAGACAAAAAGAGGCAGAAGGAAGTGGGGTGGGCAGGGGGCAGGAGGACACAAAGACGGGGTGGGACAGGGCGGGGGAGATAAGGCAACAGTTAAAAATGGTCCATTTTATCAAAACCAACACCAAGTGCCTCCCACCCCACCCACGGCGCCCGCGTCACGAGAAAGGGCGGAAGTCCCGCTCCTCCACGAGGCTGACTGAGGGGTTCTTCAGCTCCTCCTCCGAGCTGGCCATCTTGTAGCCCAGCTGGGCCAGCACCTGCTGACAGGCGTTCTGGGCAAAGGCCACAATGTCGTAGGAGAGGCGGAAGCGCCACTTCTCGGCAGTGGCGGCCGAGTTTCTCACGGTGCCATATTTGTGCTTGCCTAAGGTGGGGTCGCCCCTCGTGTTGTTCTGGATCCAGCGAGCCACATGGCTGTCCAAGGGGATGCCCAGGAACCCGTAGATCTCTTCGGTCTTCTTCATGGGGTTCCGGGCCAGGTCCTCATAGCGCACTAACATGTACTTGCCCTTGAGCCACGGGGGCCGCATGAGGCCAGTGGACACGGAGTTTGAGAAGTCCTCACACACTGTGGTCAGCTGCGTCACATCCAAGTTGTAGGGTTTTCTCCCCGTGCCATACCAGAGCCTCCAGAGCCGGTAGGTGTCGCGGAAGGTCTCGCTGCGCGAAGCCAGAATGCCACGAGGGTCTCGGACCAGCTGGATGACTTTGAGGTTTAACCGAGGATCTTCAACCAGAGCCCGCAAGTCATTAACCTCGGGCACCCTCACTGTCTTGATAGCCACGTGGCTGCGCTCGCGACAGGCCTCAGCAGCCACGGTCAGGTTCAGCAGGCCGCACTTGCGCACGCAGTCTCCCTCTTCCAAGACCAGGTCAGGGGACCCTGGAGGGTCACACACAGGCCGGGAGCAGAGGACCCTGCTGGCCCCTCGGCGGAAGATCCTGTCCGTGGTGTGGTTGACCGGCGGAGGCTTGATATAGTTCTCCAGGAAGTAGAGGTCACAGTCATACAGGCTCCGTAGGAGGTCGCGACTGGCACCCAGCATGACCCGCCGGTCGGCCGGACTCTTGCCCTGGGTGAAGCGGGGGATGAGCGTGTTCTGGACGTGGTAAAGGGGCTCAAACAGGTAGAAGACGTCCAGGTGCTGGTTGAAGAGCTGGCCCACGAAGGAGGAGCCGCTGCGTGTGGTGGCCAGGATGAGGATGTGGGTTTTGCGGGACAAGTTGTAGGCAAAGGTGGGGCCCTCCTCGCACAGTCGCTCCGCCAGCCCGACCTCGGCCAGTCCCGGGCAGGTGTGGAAGGACTTGGCAGTGAAGGTGCGAATGGCCGTGTACTGGATGGCGATGGAGGCCAGGGCAAGGAGGAGGACAGCCTTCCAGGAACATTGCATGGCTGGGCACCTTCATGGGGCTGCTGCTCCACGGCTCCAGGTCTGTGGGCAAAGGCCATGGTCAGGTGCCTGGCTCTAGCTTACTGCCTTGGAAGAGCTATCTCCAGGGGACCCAGGGAAATACCCTGCTCCCTGCCCAGTGCTCACACATGCACCCAGAAGGTCTAAGCAGCTTCTACACCAGACTTCACCACTCTCAGGGGACTCCCTTCAGGGAGCTGAAAAAACATTCCTTGCACCCAGGGTTTAACCTGTAGATGAGTCCAGAGGCCCACTGGGCAAAAGCCTCACTCCCCCAACTCCCACACTAAGGGGACACTCCTGCATTAAGGCATGTCCCCCACTGCCTACTACCCCAGCAGCTTGGAGCCCCGTAAGCTAGTGCCCAGCTCCCCAGGTGGTCACCTTTCCTCTGTCCTCTGCCCAACCCTAGGGGGAAGAAGAGCTCGTGTTAGCTGCCTCCTTCTGGCCCCTGCATATTATCAGTTAGTGAGCTACCAGCAGGGCCAGGAAAGGGAGACAACCATGTCAAGTGCTCTCCAACTTAGTCCAGATGTGGACTTCTGGGGCTTGTGGAGTCTCTAAGAGTCTCTGAAGCAGACACAGGGGTACAGAAGCCTCCCTTCCAAGACCCAGAATTTATTCCTGGCCACTGGGAACAAGGGTCCAGGCCTAGGGCCCTAAAGACCCCCACATACACAGAGTGAACTAGCCTGCAGATAGGGAATGGGGGCCTGGTTCCTCCAAGCCAGTCCTCAAGAGCCTTCACCCTTAGCCCTTAGCCCCTCTGGCCATAGAAGGGGGTCTATGGAGGGACCACAGGAAAGCAGGGAAAGGGAAGGGCATGCCATGGGTCCAGGGCAAGGAGCCAACCTGAGCGTCTTAGTTTCCCCAAGAAAGCCAGCTCAGCTACGTGTCCCTGAGAAAGGGCTGAGGCTGCTCCCAGAGGGAATGCAGGAGGGCTTGACCACTTACCAAAGAGTGGCTGCTCCAAGCTGGGGAGTCCACAGATGCCAGTGTCTCCAGGTCGAGCCACAGTCCTGTGACCAGCAGGCTACCGGGAGACAGGGTGGGGAGGGGTACACAGGTGGAGGTAGGCTCCCAGTGCCCCGATCCCCACTCTTCCTCTCCCTGTGTCCTATGACCCAGTCTGCCCCCGCCCCAGGCCACGCCATGAGGACCCCGCCTGCTTTCCCAGATCTATCACTGGCTCAGAGTCCTAACCAACCCAGTTCCATCTCTGATCCCCGAGGTCTCTCCCACTGAGTCCTGCACTGCACACATCCCACTCCCTTCACCTTCCTTGCCCACCCCACCCACGTCCTCCTAGTAAGTCACAGTCCCTCTGCTCTCATTGGACCAGTAGACAAGGAGGCTGGCATGCCTGAATTCCCACCTGAACAAGAGCTAGTGCCCAAGTAGGCAGCCTGGCCCAGAGCATGGCCCAGAATGCTTTGCAGTTTAAATCAGTGAAACTATTCTGACCCTTGAAAATTCAACCTGTTCAGTGATTCTTGGGGCGGGGGGGAGGGTTAGCAGAAGTCAGCAAGGGCAGAGGAGCTCACCCCAGGCCTCCAGTTGAAAGGTCAGCTCCAAGGGGACAGCTAGGCGGGGGGATCCTTCTTCCAACCACAGGAAGGCAGGAGACCAGCTACCTGAAACTCAAAGCAAAGTGGACCAGGGTGCTGACCTGGGTGCTGACCTGACCTGGGTGATGCAGGCATGTTGGAGTTAGAACACCACAATGGCAGCATTGAATCTACTGAGCACTTCCCTCTCCCTGTGCCAGTTCATTTTCTCCTCACGAGAATGTCACATGGAAGCGGTATCAGCTCATTTCATAGGTGAGAAGGCCAAGGCACAGAGGTGGAGTCATTGGCCTGGGTTAACCCCAATCTGGCAGCTTCCCCAGAGCCCAGGCTCTTTCCCTCTAAGGAGATTTGACTTTCTGTTCCTCTAGCTTAAACATACTTGGCCTTCAACTTGCATCTGATTCCTGTCCCCAACCCACTCGTGCATGAGCAAAAGAGGGACCAAGCACTAGAAGGGGGAAGGTAGACGACTCTGAGACAGGTGTGTTCTCTCCCTTTACTGTCTGCTCTTGTTGATCTGTTGATTCCTGGCTGATGGAGTGAACTCATGTGCTTTCTGAATGTCCTTCCCACACCTTCTGTTTGGCGTGACTCCACTGGAGACTCCACTGGCATGAGTGGATCATCCTTTCCCAAACTTGCAATGCTACCTGGCTACTCACCCAACTTCTAGCACCATGTTATTCCCAATAACCCCCTCTAAGAGGTCAGCATCCTCACTCCCATTTTTCAGACAGAGAAATTGAGACCTGTTTTAATGGCAAATTCCCCTTTTTCCCTAGAGGAATGGGTACCAGATCATCAAATGGCAGTAAATAGGGAAAGGGGCACAGTCTAGATTCTTAGGAACTTTTAAATATGATCAGAGAAAAACCACAACCCTGACTATACCCCCAACCTTACCCCATGGCAGCAGAAGACGCTGGCCTCCATCCCTGGGGCTGGCCCAGGAACCCAGGCAGAAAGAAGGCTTCTCTGCTCTAAACCTGACTCCCCTAAAAATTGCAGACTGGCTCTGCCCAAGTGCCATAAGACAAATGGGAATGCCCTTAAAGAGGAAATGCCATCAATAGTAGTGCCGGGCATTATCTGTGGGGTATTTAGGAGTCCATTCTCTAGCAGCAGTGCGCTTCCACTTGGAGGCACTTCCTTTGTGGTTATTCACAGACATCCATGAGATATCCAGTTTCCAGGCTCTGCTCTGGGCACTCTGAGTAAAGTAACGTGAGAGCAGGCAAGCACTTGCTGGACAGTCACGATGTTCCTCCCAGGTGTAGGCATTAGCTCATCTCACTCTCCTGCCAACGCTATGAGGCTGACACTGTCACAACCCCATTTTACAGATGAGGATGCTGAGGCTCCTCAAGGTTCAATAACGACTCCAAGCTCACACCCCTAATGAGGTGTAGAGGTTAGGTTCCAGCCCAGGCAATGTGCTATGAAGTCCATGTTCAAATAAATACTCCTCCCTGATTCATTCCCTGTTTCCACTCATGTTCTGCCCTATTTGGTCCCTACCAAGACTGGAAATAGAACCCTTAAAGAGTCTCACTTAATTCAAGGATTCCAGTTCCAAAACTGGAATTCACCCAAGGGTTTTCTCTCAAGAGGAGCATCTTGCCATCTTGGTGGGAAAGGGATCACTGAAGTCTCTGCCCCTCCCCCCAGAGAAACTTTAGGCCAAGGAGAGAAGCTGCTGCTTTGCCAACAAATCAGAAGTAACCGGGATGGCTCAATGTTACAGATCCCTAAGACAGTGAGATGCAGCTTCACCAGGTACAGCCTCGGTAGCTTCACCAGGTACAGCCTCGGTATCAAGAAAGGGAACATGTTTGAAGGCCCAGCCATAGACCATCCCTGCCAGTCCCCGGGAGGGCAAAGCCAGGGCATGGGAACAGGAAGATAGGGGAAGTGAGGACCTTCTAGAAATACTCCCTTCTCTCCTGCCAACCTGGCAGAGCCAGGCTCAGGACTGGCCAAGCTTGCTTGGTATGCTGGAGGCATCTGCCCTGGAAACCAGAGGCCTTGGGGCCAGATCCTGTTGTTCCCAAGAGAGGTTTGGCCACTACAAAAAGATTTCTCAAAGTCCTGATCCTCCAAGCCTGAGGGTGGCTTTCAGGGCCCCTCTTTGGGCTTCTAGAAGCCCCTGGCATGGCCTTCCTCCACCTCTGGTTAGTCAAAACCCAAGCAAACCTTGGACACAAGAGCCCAGAATCAATCATTTCTGCTGGAAGGCAAGGGAGTTAATGAACACTCACTCAAAGCAGAAAGCTCAGCATTCACTATCATTCAACCTCAGTTTTAGGCACAGAGTGGAAGCAGAGAACAACTCTAGAACTATGATTCACAGCTGAGAGCTCAAGCCCTGAACCACACCAATGGATCTGTCACTCAGCAGGTGTATGGACCTGTGTGACTTACAAGCTATCTCTGAGCCTCAGTTTCTCCAAAGTGTGTATAACCTTAGACATGGTGGTAAGAATCAAAGGACTTAAAGTCAATGCCAGGCACGTAGACCTGACACAGCTCTGGCACCAGCCCCAGTGCTCCCAGGTCAACCACTTACTGGCAGTGAGACCTTGTCTAGGTTACTTAATCTTTTTTGGCCTCTGTTTCCTCACCTGCAAAATGGGATAATTATAACAAAGCTGTTATGAGAGCTAATTAGCTAATACAGTGACCAGCATAGGGTAAGCACTCAGTACATTTGGTTAAGATCATCATCATAAAATGTCTGATTTGGTTTTTGTCTTGGGGAAGTGCCTCAGAACAAATCCTCCCAGAGTCCACAGGTTCTGACTCCCTTTCTACACACACCCCCACCCTGCCCCCCACACACCCACACACCTTTTTCCAAGCTGAGCCACCACCACCGCCCCCCCCCCGCGTGGCTTTCCTGCTGCCCTCTAGTGGCCACATCCTGCAGTGCAGCCACCTAGTCCGGCACCGGCTGTGCTGAGAATTCCCGGGCTGTTGGCTGCAGATTCGCGAGGATGCAGCCAGCGGGAGGTGATGTTGCAGGATGCAGTGAGATGTGATGATGGCACGCCCACCCTGGCTGCAGCCTCTGTTCTGCGCACCCCCACTTCCTCTGCCGCACACCAAGAGGCAAGCAGCAACAGGCTGCCGCACCAACACCCCTCCCCGGGGCAGGGGGCCCCTTCTCCCTCTCCAATTCCACTCTAGCAGGGAAGGAATACAGAACTGAATGTCACTGATCAACAGCCCACAGCTTCTGCCTTTCCCTAGCTGGGTGACCTTGGACTCACCCTCAATCTCTCTGTGCCTCGGTTATCCCATAGATTCAGTGACTGTAGGGCCTTGAAGGTCTGACGGCTGGGGTTTTCCAAATCCAAGAAGGCCCTGTATTCCACTCAGGGTCAGTCAGGGCCACCCTCACCTCATGGCAGACAGGGGGACCCTCCTTGGGGAGTAGAAAAAGCCCAGGCATCTTCTAAGAAGATAACAGGGATGGGCATCACTGACCTCAACTCAGCCTGAGCTGTGGCTATCCCAGAGGGCCCCAAACCACGGGCTCTGCCCTCTGCTGAGTTAGGCCCCCACCTTCTGCTTTGCAGAAATCCCATAAAATCCAGAATGGCAGCTCTTTATCTTTTCTGGACCACAGACCCCTTAGAACTATAATCCCTCTTCCTGGAAAATCCCATTCATGTCCACTATTTTACACATGCAACTGAGAAGTTTCCTGGACTTCCAGTAACTTCCCTTCCCTGGATGCTTAACCCCTTCATCATTAGCATTCCCCCCACTACCCTGGGATTTTCTTTTCAACTGACTATATCAGAGAAGGCTCCACTGATACACATATGCTGACATGGAACAATTATCCAATATATATATATTATTAAGTAAAAAAACCTAAGGGCCAGGCATATCTATATCTATATAGTGACTCATATCTATATCCTACTACTCATATCTATAATCCTAGTCACTCATATCTATAATCCTAGTACTCTGGGAGGCTGAGAGAGGAGGATTGCTGAAGGCCAGGAGTTCAAGATCAGTCTGGGCAACATAAGACCCCATCTCTACAAAAAATAAAATATTAGGTGGGCATGGTGGGGCACCTATGTAGTCCCACCTACGTGGGAGGCTGAGACAAAAGGATCACTTGAACCCAGGAGTTTGAGGCTGCTATGAGCTATGATGATGCCACTGTACTCTCGTCTGAGCAACAGAGAGACTCTGTCTCAAAAAACCCCAAAAAACAAAAACTAGAGGCAGGAAACACGTGTGTAATAGTATGTCACAATTTCTGATTTTATAAAAGAGGATGTATGTATATATTTGTATATATTATAACCAACCACTGCAAGAACCTGCCCTGAACTGGTAACTCCCCAGAAGGAAGGGGAGTTTAGAAGACCAGGTGGGAGGAAGACACAGCTTACACTGAATTTTTTTACTCAGTTTATTAACTTTTGGGACAGAGTGAAGCCACCACTAGAGAGGTGACTGATGATAGGGTAGGGCTCTGAACATCAGCCCTCACACTGCACAGTGCCTCTCATCCCATCCCTCCCCAGCGCACTGCCAGCCATCCCTCCCCTCCTGCCTTTCCAAGGCTCCAGGATTGAAGTCATTGCTTTTCTACCAGAATGGCTCTCTGCTCAGGTGGGCCAGTAAGGACAAAAGTCAGCAGGGGACTACTGAGACAGAGCTGGAGCAGAGAAGAGCCAGGCTTCAAAGGGGCCTGAGGCTGTGCAAGCAGCTAAGGCCTGAGCTAGGGAAATGACTCCTCTCCCAGCCTTTTCTCCCTAAAAAGTTTTGTGAAATCATGGAGGAGGGGGAAGAAAATCAGAGAGGAAAAAAAAAATAAAAACAAACGCCGAGTATCATATTTCTGCCCAAACTGAACCAGGATGGGGGAGCCCTAAGGCTCTGTGGTCCCAAGAACTGGAGCAAGGGGCAAGTGAACTGGGAAGGCAGAGAGGAGCTGGCAAATAGACCTCTAGGATGGAGACTGCAGAGAGGAAATGCTTAATCCCTGGCTCCGGTGTAGCCAGTACTGATCCACCATAAAGGTTTGTTTAGTTAAGGCTAAAACACATTAAATAACAAGGTGGTTTTTTTTTCCCCCCTCAGGAAAATGAGGTGATGAAAATGAGGCAAGGAGAAAACAAGAGTATAAAAATCTAAAAGAACCAGAGGCTATGTCAGTGTACAAGAGTCAGGCCATTTGTGGACTACTCATATGGGTTAGAGCTCCCTGGCAGCCAGTGGGAGAAAAGTATCTCATTTACACATTTCACAGGACGCATGAGATAAAGATTAAAGCATTTGCTCAAGGGTGGTATGGCTATTCCTGACACTGAATCTAGTGCAAGATTTCTCCTGAGAGGTCTCCTACAGAGCCTTCATGTGTACCACCGTGAGCCATGTCCCCAAAGACAAGTTTCACAGGGCTCTATCCTAGAGCATCCTTCAATGTGAGCAGTATGGCAACATATAATTCAACCAGCCCCATCATTCCAGGGGGGTGATCTGATGGGGTCTGGACTCAGCCTCTGTAGTCTGGGTCAGTTCAGGGGAGACTGGCGGGACCAGTGCTTCTCTCTGGGGTTGTGCCCACCTCAACATGAAACACTGTAAAGTCTATGGACCTTCTCCCCAAAACATGCACCAACATAATCCTAGTGTTTGTGGACAATCTCTAGAGTTCCTGGGCTCCGCAACCCATCCATGGGCCCCACAGGCAACGCCACTACATACTTTGGCACTCTAGTGGGGACACATTCTCAGTCATGGGTTCCAGGGCAAGCACCCAGAGAGTGACCGATCCATTGACTTTTCATGGTCACCAGAGCTGCCTGGCTGCCTCTTATGAGGTCCTGTATCTTCACAGCAGACCACTCCCATGTCCACATGTGACACATATGGGTACTTCAAGCCTCCTTGGGAAGTTACCCACCGACATTCAGGAAGGCAGTCTGGACACCCCAGCTGTGTAGGGCATTTGAATGCTGCTGCTCTTGCTTTGTATCTATGAGACCTTAAGCAAGGCACTTAACCTCTGCTGGCCTCAATTTGTCCTTATATATGAAATGAGAAGAGAGATCACAGAATCTTTCAAAGATCTTGGTTGAAAGACACAAGGGACGCCCATGGTTTAATGCAGAACTGGGCACAGAGCAGGCGCTTATTAAATAAGAACCATGAGCATGACTTTTAGGGGCTATACTAAAAAAGTTAAAAAAGCACACTGGCCTGGTTTAAAAAGTTGAAACAGACGCAACAGCCTCTTCCCCTGGCTGGGACCCTCACTGTTCCGGCTGCAGAGACCTGGCACGAGGTGAGAGGGGCAGCTCCCAGTCCTGCCCTGGGCCTAGCCAGGTGGGGGTGGGGGAGCATCCCAGGCTGACCCAAGAGAAAAGTTTTCCCCAGCTGTGGGGAGAGTGACTGACCTCCTGGCCACAGCACAAGGCCCCAGTGTGCCGGGCTCCTCTCAGGGGAGGGATGAGTCAGAAGGCCCTGGTTCCCCGTCTTAGGCTGGTCCTACCACAGCCTGGCCTGCAGGGAGGCGGGACTCTTCTGCCCCGACGCTGGGCGGAAAAGCCCCGGTTTCCTGTCCCCCCACCACCCACCCAGCAGCCACAGCTAGAGTCGGAAGAGTACCGAGGCCCCACCTCCTGGATACCGGGACTGCAGCCCATCCTCCCTGCTTCAAGGATGGGAAAACATCAACAGGCCTGGAGCACAGGCAACTGCTGCCCGCTGGGCTGGGAGAGGATGCCGTCTGTCCCTGGATCCCAGAGCGTCTGGTCTTGGTCACCTGCGCACGAGGCCCAACTGGCCCCATGGGGACAAGAACTGAAGTGGGAAATGGATGGGAGCCTGAGACTCACCTGAGCCTTGAAGCTACAACATGAGACAGAGGGGGCTGCAGAAATCACAGAGCAGACTCCCATCAGGGGACACTTGCCATAGGCAGGTGCCATTGTCACCTCTCACAAATGAGGAGCGGTGAGACTTGGGCAAGTGGGGGAACCTGTCTAGCATGCGCAGCTAGTCCAGGGTGTGGCCAGGATTTAAACTCAGCTAGAGGAGAGGAGCAGGGAGCGCATGGGCTAGGCGGCCACAGGAGCCAGGGCACACTGATGCCAGCCTTGAGCTCACCCTCCAACACCAACAATGCCTCATCCGTCACTACTGACCACCTCTGAGGACCAGCCCCTGGGGTGTCAGCTGGTGGAAACAGGGACTGCCTATGGCCCTTCCTGCAGGTTCCCCTGGCACATCAATGGGTCTGTGCCATCTCACCAGTTTCCAGGGGGGTTCTCCCTGTCCACTGGATGACAGTAAGGAAGACTGCATAAATGAGTGTAGACAGGGGACGGCAGTACCTGATAGGCAATAGCCAAAATACACTCTGCTCCCCATGCAGAGCTCTGGTTTGGGATAGGCAAGGAGGTGGATGTTTTGAGTGGTTTTACAACCACAGCGCCTAGGAATGCCCAAATCCTATGCCGCCAAGACAACACCAGACAATGTCTTCATTACCATCTAGCCTGAAATAGTCTGGAACAGGGCAGAGGGCTTGGGCTCAAGGCCCAGATAAAGCCTCCCTGCTCCCTAAGCTTATCACCAGCCCACAGCTTGAGCCAAGGATGCCCCTGTGCCGGGATGCCGGCACAGCTCCCCCTGCTGCCCCTCTGTCTCCTGGAAGAGAAGCCCGAGGAAGAGCCACACTCCACCCACGGGGCATGCAGCCAATCAGTGAGTGTCTCTACCCAGCATTGACCTCCACTGTGAAACGGAACAGCCCAGCGCCATGGCATGAACCTTTCACACGTTACCTCATTTGATCCTCCCCACAATCCTGCGGGAAAGGACTACATCTGCATCCATTTCCACAGGTGAGGGTCCAAGGCTCAGAGAGGTTAAAAGACTTGCTCACACAGCTCGAAACTGACAGGGTAGAGAACTGAATGCAAGCTGTGGGGGTCACCTATGAGGTGCACATGAAAGTGAGGGCCTCACTTCTCCAAAGCTCCCCCTGAAGGCTTACCTTCCCTTCCTATTCTGACCTCCCAAAATGTCTGAACCAACCCCAGTGAGCTCTCTTGACCCTTTCTGCATGCCTTAAAAGGTTAGGATCGGCATAACAATGGATGAAATCCAGACCCTAGGTCCTGGGCAGCCCCAGGTACTCAGGTAAGGGGAGGTCACACCCATCTCAGGGCCAGGGAGGGGCTTAAATAAGGTGTGCACCTAAATCTCTTTGCATAGTGACTAGTACCTAATAATCTCTCAATTAATGGTAACTGAGAATATCAGCTCATCTATCTGTGGTTTTCATCTGTCCTGCAGAATCCTTGAAATCTCAGGCCCTCCCTCCAACTCTCTCCTATCCCTCCTTCCCCAGTGCCCAGCATGTAGGCCCCAGCCCACTTCAGGGACTCAGTGGGTCCTAAACAACGCATTGATAATAGCAGAGACTCTGGGAAAAGGAAGGAGCCCTGCCTTCTCCTCCATCCTTGAGAATTCATCACTGCCAGCATTCCCAACAATTCCCAGCCCACAGCCTTCCCGCTCTAATCAAGGAGCAAACAGAAAGAAGGAATCTCTAAACATTTAGAAAACGCGGGAACCCTGTGCCCCACGCGGCACTGTGGGGATTTATAAAGAACAAATCATGCCTGACAAACTTGATAGCTTTCTTGATAGAATTACAAGACTGGTAGATGAAGGCAACACAGGCAGGGTAATATATCTTGATTTTTAGCAAAGCATTTGATACAGCGCCTCGAGTAATCTTACAAAATTAATTCAAACAGACTTGGCCCTAAGCACTTGTCATGAGGCCTAATAGCAGGAGGGGGCAGGTCCCAAGGGTCCCTGGTGGAGGAGGCAAGCCCAGGGGAAGGCGCCAGAGGGCAGCAAGTCTGGGAGTGGGGGCGGGGCTGCCAGGACCCCCGCGCTAGGTCAGATCTTATCTAACATCTTCATTAATGATCCTGAGAGAAGGAGTAAACAGTCCCTTAATGAAATTTGCAGAGGATATTAAATTGGAAGGTGTTGTGAACACCAATGAAGACAGCAAAGCGTCCAGAGAGACGTAGAGGGAAGAACCTTGGTAGAAACCTGAGAACTAGAGGGGGCAGGGTATGCTGGGCAGCAGCTGGGGCCGCCTGGAGAACTGAGGAAGAAGGAAGAGCATCCCCAGGACTGGTGTGGAGCTGGGAGAGGCCACAGCTAGCTTGGGTTCTGGTCACACAGGCAAACCCCAGGAATCTTGGTTTTTCCATCTGTAAAATAGAAGGAAGGGCCAACAGATAACAGGGATGCTTTGCAGTGCTGACAGCTGGCTGTGACAGGAGGGACTTCAGGTAACTTGAAACTGAAGCCCACCTTACAGGAGGGGAGGTGGAGAATATGACATGAGGAGGAGGCTGCAATGAGAAAGGCTAGTGAGGGGGACTCAGGCTGAGCCACCACTGGCACCCAGAATCTGCCTGGGCTGCACTCCCCAGTGCGGCTGGGGCTGGGCACTGCTGGAGTAAGCCTCTAACCCTGCTCCTGCAGGTGGGACAGATCAGCTGGTACTCAGGCTAGAGCCCCAAGTTCATCCAGACTTGAAGGGCATGTCAGGAACACTAGGGCAATAGAGGCTCAAACTTAGGGAGAGGAACAGGGCAGGGTCTTTAGCTTTCTGGATTATTCCCAATTCCTTTCTGGTCAATCATCATGAGAGAGCCGCTTCTCCAACCAGATGAACCAGTCTCTACAGGGAAGATGGCCCGCCCTACCCAACCCCTTCTCTTTGCCTGGACCTCTTCGTCTCTCTCCTCTGTCCCAATTCCAAGGGGATCCCCCTGGGGGCTGAGACAGGAAGCTGCCTGTCCATCTGGCCTTGGAATATTTATTCCCACCAGGCTGCTGGACAGGTAGGGTCTAAAGAAGAGCAAGGCCCTCTAATGTCACACCTGGCCTGTGGCAACCCGAAACATACACTCTGCAGGAAGAAATGGTTGGCTGGTTCCCGGGGTAGGGTGCACCAGAGCTGCTAGGGAGAGGCTCTTTGAAAAGCAGGAGATAGGCCAGCCCAGCTAGATGTCAGGAGCACCTACTGAGACACAGGGGAAGGCACCAAGTGAACATGCTGGGGGACTTTCTTCCAATCCCCTGACTTAATAATAGTGACACTATGAATATTCACTGCTCTTTGAAGTGTGTTCCATATCATAACACATTTGACCTTCACAACGCCCCTATCAGGGAGGTGTTCATATTTTCCTCAGTTTTCAGAGGAGGAAACTGAGTCATTGACAGGTAGCCATAAGCCTTGGTGCCTAGCCAGAAGGTCCACGTGAGAAGCAGCAGCCTGTCACCACCGGAGCAGCTGAGCAGCTCCCAATGAGGGGAGCTCAGTGGGTGGGAGAGGCAGCCCCTCTTATAAGGGAGGCCAGAGCTTTGCCCACCCTCATCTTCCCCACCAAAGGGAGTTGATCCAACTCCCGCCACACTTGTGGAGCCTGATTTTACTATATGTTTCCTTTCTCCCCCACTGAAGCCTTGCTACATCGAGTCCTCTGAACAAGTCTGTTTCCATGGAAACCATACAGTGACTCAGGGCTTCGGGACCTTCTCTGAACCAGATTATGAATATCAAATGCTCCCTCCCCACACAGATGCAGAGTGGAGTTGGGAAAGTAAAGAGAGATCCACAGTGGGCAAGGGAGGGAGACAGGGGGCAGGGGGGCAAGGGGAAATCCAGGAGGGCATGAACTTGACCCCAGGTGAAGGCCTGACGCGCCCGCCTCCCCATCCAGTGGAGCAAGTCATATACCTCCTTCCTCCTGTGATGCAGCCTGACACACATCCCTGTATCAGCGTCACCCTTCCTGGGGAGCTAGGGCCCTGTAGACAAGGGGGGCCAGGGAGGTTGGGTAAGGGGGGAATCTACACTCCTCCTCTGAACAGTGGCCTGAGAATAGCAGAGAGCGGGGAAGCTGTCTGTGAGAAGAGCTTAACTTCAGATGCCAAGGAGGAAACCTCGGGCCATAAGCATTGCAACTATTCAGCAAAGAGGGAAATTTGGATTTTAGGGATGGGTTATGCTTCTGTTTGGAGGTGAGGAATCCAGAGGGTGTTAAGTGAAAGGGGAGGGAGGTAGCTGGATACGCTCTCAAAGACCCAGCAGAGTTGGGGGGATAATTAACATACACTTCCTCTCACCTGCACCCCTCCTCTCCACACCTCACCACCAGTGGCCTGAGGCTGCTCCAGGTCAGGATCACAGGCAGAAGCAGGAAAATGACAGGGCCAGGCTCCTGGGCTCCCACAGGGGTCTGAGGCCCAAGGGCAAATCCACCCCCTCTTTTCCCCAGCAGCTCCCTAAAGACCCAGGAGGGAGGAGAATGGACTAGGTTGGAAGCTTGATACCTCCCTGGTGAATCCAATGTGTGAGTCATGACGAAGAAAGCACTTTGAAAAAGAAATAGGGTCATCACGAAGCCTGTTAAGTGTCCCTGCCTGCTGAGGGCAGGAGCCTGGAAACGCCTGCCTTAGGTAAGGTCTGGGTTGAAACACCCTAGCCCCACCTGGAGGGGCTGGGGAACCTCTGAAGGTAGGTGCCTGGCACCTTGGCCCCCACTGGCTCACCTCTCACATGCCTCTGGCTTAGCAAGGCTGCTACCTCCCCTGCCAGGGTGCCGGCCTCCTGCCTCAATCTTGCCCCTAGCTCCTACCAGCCAGCCAGTGTAGCTTCCTACCCAACCAGAAGAAGTTGGGCTGAATTTCTGTCCTTGACTGGACATCCATCTCCCCTGCCCCAGCCTCCACCTCTCTGCCAGTGGCCTAAGCCCATCCTCTGGCACCTGGACCTTATAAATGGCCCTTCTTAGGAAAGCCCTGCTTACGGGCAGTTCTTAAGTCCATCAGGAAGAAACCAGCACAGAACCAAAGAGCCTAATGCTGGGAAATGGCAGGCCCCGGATGGGGGGAGGAAGCACATCTGAAATCAGGCCAAGGGGCCACCCTAGGAGGACCTTCGGGTCTTACCTTCCTCAGGTAGCTTGGCCTTTTAACTCCTAGAATCTCAGGTAGGGCTACTCTGGACCGTTGCTATTAAGGCAAGCATTGGGTCCCTGGAGCCTGGGAGGGGCTCCTCCCGGTTCCCACCCAGAGAAGAGCGAGAGGGCTGTTCTGGTTTCCCGTGAGGGACTCTGCACCATCCGGCCGCTCCGGCCCCACAGGGACCCAGCTCGTTGCACTCAGCGTCGTGGGTGCGCGTGCTGGGCCAGGGCTGGGAGCAAGGAAACAGGGGAAGGCCCCCCACCTCTAGCTGCAACCCGGGTTGGGAAAGTTGGTGCGAACGCGGGGACCTCGGGGTCCCAAGGCACCTCGCCAGCCCCGAGACGGGCAGGCTGTGGGACGGTGAGCCTGAGCAACCCCCAAGTGCGCTCCTCAGCGGAGGGGAGCGGGGCGCCTCGGGGGCCGCCGAGCTTCTCAAGTTTGCTTCCCTACTCGAATGGGGGCGGGGTGGACTTGGGTGATCACGGCACTTACCAGCCACCAGCCCCGGCAGCCCCGTCTTGCGCCCAACATGCTGCTGTCCCCCGCCACCACCACATCTCCGCGCACCGCCGGCAGGGACTGTCCCCGGGCGAAGGGGCGTCTCCCACCGCGCCCGCGCCCCTCCCAACTGCTGCGGCGGAGTGTCTGTTCCCGCCCGCCCCGGGCCCGCCGGGTCCGGCCAATACCTGGTCGGGGGCGCGCCGGGAGCCGCTGCAGCGCCCAGCGCCGGCTCCATCCTCGGGTCTGGAGTCAGGCTCGCCGGGGGCCAGCGGGTGGCGGCGGCGGCAGAGGCGGCGGCATCCTCCGCCTCCCGCGCCCTCCTCCTCGGCCTCCCTCCTCCCTCCTCTTCCTCCGCCTCCGCGCGCCCCTCACGGGCCCCTCTTCATGGCCCGGGGGCGCGAGCCCGGGCCGGCTCGATCAACAGAGTGTTCTCCCGGGCAGAGTGCGGGACCCGGGGCTGGGGCGCGGGGACCCGAGGGACGCCGGGCCAGGGGCCGGGACCCAGAGCGCCGCAGCCCCGGGCGCCGGAGGAGAGCAGCAGCCGCAGGCGCCGGAGCCTCACAGAGCGCCTGCCGGCGTCCCCGAGCCGATAGCAGCGGCGGTGGCAGCAGCGGTTTCAGCGCCGAGCGAGCGGCGGGCGCTGCGGTCCCGGCTCCACCCCCGAGCCGCCCGCCCCTTCTCTTCCCCACCCCTCCAGCGCGCGCCCTCCGCCCCCCGCGCCGCCCCGGCCGCCCGCGCTCCGGACGCCCCCTCCGCAGGCCGGCTCCGGTGCCAGCCCCACCCACCAGCCGGGGAGGCCACGCCCACTCCAGGCTCGGGGAGGCCCGCGGGCAAGGGCAAGGCTGCCCCTGGCACCTCTTTTCATTTCACTTAGCTTTCCTCCTCCCCCCCAACCCCCGAGGACGCTGCTTACTGGGCCGCTTAAGCCTTTCTCCTGAGCGCCCCCCTCCCCCGAAGTCCGGCCAAAGCCCTAGCCTGGCCCTTGGCCCAGCCAGACCTTGACAAGGGACTCCAGAACCCAGAACCCGAGCCAACCACCTTTCAGTGCCAGTACCCCAACTCATACCCCAGCCCATCCTCCTCCCCAGCTTCTGTACTTCACAATGTGGAAATGAATCATTTGCCCCTGTTCCAGTTGTCCCTCCTGAAGGAGGGCCGGGCTTAGTGGGGCCCTGGAGTGGATTTGCTGGTCGACTGTCTTCTAGGCCACCCTCCAACCCGCCCACCCTCTTGCCCCGACACTGTCTCTGGGCTCCTGGGTGGATCTCTGGAGCCACTGCTGCCCCTCCGTATGAAGGACTAGCCCCACAGCCGGCACACAGAGCACCTTGTTCCTTCATTCTCTGCACAAATATTGACCCAGCATCTCTTGCAGGCCAGGCCTGTATGGCCACCAGGGACAGTTTGTAGCAAGACAAACAGACCCCTGGCCTCTCCGAGTGATGTGGAGAGGAGCAGAGTAAACAGGCAATACCCTGGAATCAGTGGCCCCTGGCTGGAGAGGACAGCAGGGAATCCCAGCTCTGCCACCCTGTCTGACCACTACCAAGGCTGACCACCCAGGACCTGTTTTCTTATCTGGAGAATGGATAGGTGGTTTGGCTGGCTGAACCTCTGGCTCCTCAGTTCTGACCAAATGATTACCTTCTGAAGTAGAGGACAGTCAGCTTCCATCTCCACACAGCTCTGAAATCTCCCACAACTTCTGAGTCCCAACTATTGCCTCTCCATCATGCCTGAGCAGGCGGTGGAGAGCAGGGGATGGCTTGAAAATTCCAGGCATGCTGGGAAACACCCTCTCCTAGGTATGAAAAGGCAGAAGCTGCTTCCATTCCACATAGCAGCAAAGTGGTTAGCACAGGGTGGGAGGAGCCTGCCAGGTGTTTACCCTGTGACTTTGTGTGAGTGACCGCAACCTCTCTGGCTCAGTCTCCTCATTCAGAAGATGGAGTTACTGGTCCTCACCTCATCATGGGGCTGTGGTAAACACAGGGTAGTAAATGAATGTAAAGCACTGGGCACAGTTCTGGCACAGGGTAAGTTCTTAATAGTTGAGCAGTATTATTATTGCTACTGACTGGTTGGTAGCCAAGAACAAGCATTTGCACACTCACTGAGAGGAGATTGTGACAGCGCTTCTTCTCTGGAGGACTCAGGACTTGGATCATTAACAATGTATCTCTCCCTACCCAGGACCAGATGGTGCGAAGGCCCCTGCCCTCAAGGGTCCCACTAGACCAAATGGTCATTTATCTTGGTCACAGTTGCAAATTCATAATTCTTAACTCTTCTCCCCATCCCATCAAGCTGGAGTGGCCAACATCACCTTTCAGTGCCTTCTGCAGCCGCAGCAACCTGCCCTCAGAACTGCCCAGGGCAGCCAGGACAGCATGGCCAGCCCCCAGTCTGGACTTCAAGGTGACCAGATCTGTGTCCCCACTTGCCTCACCCCCATCCCCACCCCAGGAGTGGCAGTGTTCTGGGATGCCTAATAAGAATGCTGACCTTCCAGAAGCAAGGGCTTTGTGTTTCAAAATCTCAATTGTCCCTCCCTAGAAAACAGAGCCAGCTCCAATAGCCCTGGGCTGAGCCATCAGAACCTTCTCTTTCACCCAGAACTAATCCCTCCCCAAGTTTCCCTGACAAGAATAGTCAGGGTTTAGAAAGCACTTTCTCTTTCTTGCACTCTCAGATCCAGCGCCTCATTTTTCAAATTCTGGTGTATTTCGGGTAGAGAGGAGGGAAAAGTACATCTGGCTGACATGAAAAGATTGGTGTGGTTGTAATGTAAAGACAGAGTGGAAGTTGGAATTTTTTTTTTTTTTTGAAGAACATTTAAACTCTAAAAATAGACAAAAGACCCGGTCTTAGGAACACTAGGATTCTGTTTTCAGTTTCCCGCATCTCCCACATGGCAAGCATGGGAGTTTCTTGAGCACTGATGGGATGTGCTGCCCTGTGGCAGGTGCTGTAGGGGGAAAAGAGGGGGAGAAAACAGAAGCAAATTCCTTGTAATCAAGGCAGTTGGGTCCCACACAATGAAGCCCCAAAGACAAGTTGCTGAAAATGTAAATGAACACAAAATAATGTAACCTCAGAAGTCAGAGAAAGATGGAGCCTTGGAGGGTCATTTAGGGAGAGCTTCCTGGAGGAAGTGGCAGTTGAACTGAGGCTTGAGAGGTGGATAGAACGTAAACAGGCAAAAGGGCAGGACAGCCTGCTAGAGGAAAGAGTAGCTGATTGGGGCTTATTTGTGGGATAATAGATTAATATTCAGGGCTAATGTCTGAGGTCTCACTATGTGCCAGGCACTGTGCTGTTTGCTTTGTGTGGATTATTTCATTTAATATCAAAACACCTGATGGCATTGTCATTCCTATTTAATACCAAAACACCTGATGGTATTGTCATTCCCATTTAATATCAAAACACCTGATGGTATTGTCATTTCCCATTTAATATCAAAACACCTGATGGTATTGTCATTTCCCATTTAATATCAAAAGACCTGATGGTATTGTCATTTCCCATTTAATATCAAAAGACCTGATGGTATTGTCATTCCCATTTGACAGAGGAGGAAACTAAAAGCCTAAGGGGTTATGCAACTTGCCCAGGTTTGCAGAGCTGGTGAGCAGTGAGCAATGGCATCCTGATCGTACCACTCTGGCCACACTCTGGTGGGGGTGCCTACAGGGGAGGAGCTGGCAGACAGGCAGGCCAGGACAGGCAATGGCAGGTAGAAGGACTTCAGAAGCCCCCTCAGACAGAGGAGTTTCCTGAAATAGACCCCCCTGGCCCTCCTAGGGAGCTCTACAGTAAAAATATTTCCTCTTTTTCCCTCAGCATGCACATCCTTGGGGGATTTGGAAATTTGTTAAGGGATCTGGGGGCTTGAGGTTCTGGCTTTTTAATATCTCTTGACTGTCCATGTGGTGGCAGTCTGTGCCACCCACCTTGTTATTTCAGTCTGTTCTAAGAGATTGATGGCCCAGGCTTTGATTTAAGATCTGCCACCGCGATCCTCAATTTCCCATGTCTCAGGGGATGCTGACAAGGCAGCAAGTGGATGGAGGACAGCTCTTGGTTATTCCCAGACTTTAGACCCAAGAGGCTATAGCACCTGGAGAGAAACGGGAGAGGTCTGGACAAAGGCAGCCCCCCCACCACCACCGGCAGAGTGGACCTTTCCCCACAGGTGATAATAGAAGCCCATTCAATGACAGAGCCTGAGGAGCCTGCAGAGCCAGCCCTCTCATGTCATAGAGAAGCAAACCAAGGCAGGCCCAGCAAGACGTGACTTACCTGAGGCCACACAGGAAGTCAGCTGAGCCACCAGCTTTTTGAAGCCAAGTTCTCTTGTACCTCCTCCCCTCTACTTCTGCCCTGTTCTGGATAAATTCCTCTTCTAGATGAATCAAGGGACCAGAACCTCTTTGTGGTTGAAATATAACAAATATTTGAGAGCCTTGCCTCTGGCCAGACACTGTGCCGGGCCCTCAGATACATATGATCCCATTTCTTCCTCATAAGATCCCTCCCTGTGGGTCACGGGGCCCACTGGCTCATGAGTTCAGGAGACCATATCACTACAGAAACTCCCTTCCTGCCCCCATCAGCTCCTCCAGCTAAATCCCCTTGAAAAGCCACCTCACTACTCTATTTACAGTGGTTTCTGAGAATCCCTCAAAGGGACACCACATTGCTCCCAGACCAGCCTGTCATCTGCAGTCACCCACCACTGGCAGGTTCTCTCTGCTCCTGCCCTAGAAACTGCCAAAGGTTAAGAGGCCATTTAAGGGAGTGCCCCCACCCTGCTGTGCCTCCACCTGCTGGCCTGGTGGGGAGGGTAATATCCAGGCAACCCCTGATTCTTCCATAGCCCAGGCTTGAGTTGTGAGAGGCAGGAGAGCAGTATGTCCCCAGACACAAAGGCCCTTGGGCTCGGGGACCCCAAAGCATGACCGCAGTGCCATGAGTCTCCCAGGCCCTCTCTGCAAACAGCTTATACTGCTGGCACCTGCAGCCTCTAACCCTGGCCTCAAATCCAGGCCAAGGGGCCAGGGAGAAGGGCACCTTTCCTCTCAACTCTCTATCCTTGAAGCCACTCCCAACAGAAAGTCTCCCTCCTTCTCCAGTTACAGAACAAAATCCCACAGATAAATTGGAGGATCCCGACAAATCCTGGCAGATGGGAGAAAACAGAGAAACTAAGAGATTTGCTTCTGGTAAGTAGCCAAGGAAGGATTTGAACCCCCATCTTGTGACACCCCTTCCCTGCATTGATGCACCTGCTGCTCACACAGGCCCAGCCACCCCAGGGCTCAGGGCCTTTCTAGGTCTGGCGGGTGGGAAGGCAGGAATAACTGTGTTGGGGAAGATTTGGTCCCCGGGTGATTGAAGGAGGCTCCATCTTCCTTCCTCTGGCCTCACGTGGTCCAGCTCAGAGCTTGCCAAGGTGAGTCTCTTCCAAGTCCCCAAAGTTCTTGAGAGGAAGCAGGGGTCAGAGGAGGCCAGAAGTCCACTTCCTTCTGAGGAAAGCACCAGTTCCAGCCTCCTTGCAAGAGAGGGCCAGCACAGAAGCTGACCCTCCCTCACCCTCTGCTGACCGTTGCCACACTCACCCCCATGTCCTGGGAAGCATCAGTGAGTGTTCTCAGAACCCCAGAACCCCCCAGGACTCCCCCAGAACCTTCCTGCAGTGGAAACAAGGTGGTGGCCATAGGCCATGTTCATCTTAAGGAGGCTTCTGCCTCCCATGTCCCACCCCCACACACCTGGCACCAGGGCAAATCCTGAGACGCCGGGCCACAGAGCCACGGGGAGACGGACAGCTGACCAAAAGCAAACAAGGCCTCAGATGGGCCCCAGACCCTGTGTCTGATCTAAAAATATGTCACAGTGAATATCTCACAGTCCCTGGGGCTGGGGAGGTGATGGGAGTTGGGGGCGGACAGCAGAACAAGATCGTGGGCTGCAATTAAAATTCCTATCCTGGGTAATTCCCAGGCCTCTGCAGGGCTGTTTCCATGGCACAAGAGGCTGGCCCAGGGAAGACAGGCTCCTGGTAGGGCTGGGCTCCGCCTCTGCTCCTGCCCACAGGAGCCTCAGCCCTGGACCAGACAGTTCAGAGGGGGATGTATGGTACAGCTCAGAACCTGGCAAGGTGCAGGTAGGGGCCCAAGAGATAGGCCCTGCCCCCAAAATCTCAGGGACAGGCAGTGTCTGAGCCCAGAGAGCAACTCAGTGGCATGTCCTGGCTCATCTCAGATAGGCCATAGGCTATCTGAAATGGCCAGGACTCCAGTCCAGTCTCTTAACTGAGTCAGGAAAAAACATTAAACCCACAGGAAGCATAATTCTTCCTGTAATTCTTCCTGATAAACACCCCTATATCTGTGCCTTCTGTCACCTCACTGGCCCCCAGGTCAGGCTCTCACTGCCCTTCTACCTGCCTGCTCACCTCTCACCCACCTTCATCCCAGGCCCCGTGATGTCTTGGACATGCAGGCTCACTGCTGGCCCCCATAGCAGCCCAAGCTGCAGCCCTGGCTGGTGCCCAGAAGACTAGAGACCCTTCTGGCACATTCTCTGCTAGCAGGTGGGGATGAGTAGAGCAGGAATGGGCACGATATCTCCACAGCAGGCATCTGAGGTGGTAAAGTCAAGAGAGAGATGCTAGGACTGTCCCTGAGGCGTCCCCTCTTAGGAGCCCTGCAGCAGCCCAGTCGACACACAGATGACCTGGAATGCCAGTACCCAGAGTCCCAGGTCTGGGGAGTCTGGCCCAGAGAGGCAACCACAAGGCCTGCCTCCTGGGGTAGTTCCAGAGCCTGAGCTGCCTGGGCAGCAAGGCCTGCTTCCAGGAGGTTCCCCATGGGCTGCTTCCAGGGGCCCCTCAGGCTGCCCACACACCACCCCAGGAGGGAAGTGAAGGAGTGAGCAGGCCTCCGGGGTGCACTTCCCTCTCTCACCTGGTCTGCTTTCCTGGACTGCCCCCAGCTTCTTGGCTCAAAGGTGCCAGCTCCAATGCCCCATCTGCAGACACCCTAGCCACTGTCACTCAGGAGCCAGAGAGCACCATGGACAATGGGGTGTCCTCAAGCCCCCCTTGCCCAGAACCAGGCTGAACTAGGGCTCTTTCCTTCCTCCCTCTGGGGAAGAAGGGGGAGTGGATGTCCTTGCCAGGTGTGGCCAGACCTTGGTCAGGGGCCCATGGGCACCTCCCACTGGACAGCCCAGCCCTGGTCAATGCCACATGGGCAGCTCTGGGAACCCAGCCCAGGAACAATGGGGCCATTCACTCAGCCTGGGCCTCACACAATGACCCTCTTGGTCTATCTCCATGGCTAGACGGTGTGTGAGTGGGAGAGACAGAGAATATGTGTGTATGTGTGTGTGTGAGAGAGAGAGAGAGACTGAGTAAAGGTAACTGGAGAGCCCAGCAGAGGCAGAAGGAATACCAACAAGGGATGTATTTGCAATAATACCAACATCCATCCTTCATTAAGCAATTACAGTGTGCCAGGCACTGTACTGGGTACATGCGTTATCCTCACAACGGCCCCATGAGTCTATTCCAATACAACTCCCATTTTAAAGATAAGAAACTAAGAAAGTCAGCATAATGGTAACTTCTTGATGGGGGTATTGACTAGGGAAGGACACAGGAAACTTTCTGGGACAGTGGAGAAGTTCTCTGTTTTTACCTGGGTGGTGGTCACATGGGTGTATACATGTGCAAATGTTCATTGTGCTGTCCACTGAAGAGTTGTGCATTTTGCTGTCTATAAATTACATTTCAGTAAAAAATGAAAATCATCAATAGAATGGAATATTACCCAACCTTCATTAAAGAATGAAGAAGCTCTTTGTATACTGATACGAATCTCTAAGATACACTGTTCAGTGAAAAAGAGCAACATGCAAAGGATTATTTTGCAGTAGTATGCAAATACATTATTTTAAAATATCAGCTCTTCATATATCTGCTTGTGCTAGTAGATTATCTCCAGGTGGACCCATAGAAACCAGCCGCCTCTGGGAGAGCAGCCACGTGGCTGAAACAGAGGGAGACTCTTCCCTTTTTTTAACCCATGGAGTGTATTCCTTACTCAAAAGTTAAGTGAAATTAAAATAAAAAATAAAAAAGTGGCCAAGCCTCTGATTCCTAAGCCATTATATCAATTGCTTCGGTGCATTTAATTCTAAAGCAAATGGCCTCACCACTTCTCCTACCATCTCCTGCCCATCTCCCTTCTGCAAACTCAGCCAGGCTGCACCTGGCTGTGGCTGCCCAGCTGGGGAGAATTCATTGCCCTGCTCCACCATGCACCCTCTAAAACCTACTGTGGCCTGAGAGACAAGGTGCTGGGCTGGGGCTATAGCCACCCCAAGAAGCTGCTGATCTCCCAGAGCCAAGCACCGTACCAGCCCCTGAATGGGGTGGGTGCTGCAGGGTTGCTGATGACTCACCAAGGTCTTCCAGCAGAGGGTGACTTCCCTGTCCCTACCCAGGCCAGTGATCATTACTCAGTGGCCCTACCTCCCAGGCCCCCTCCATGGTATCTTCAAGCAAACCCAGCCCAGACTTGGTCCTGGTCCTGAGGAAGAGCCCAGGCACAGGGAGGCATATGAAAAGCCACTTACCTACTCCAGCAGAAGAGGGCATGAGAGTAGCCTTCCTTAGAGGATGTGAGGCTTTAGCTGACACAGCTGAGCATGTCCTGGGTCGAAATCCCAGCTCTGCCATTTCCTGGCCACTGGACCTTAGGCAAATAGCTTCATCACTTTGTGACTCAGTTTCTTCATCTGCAAAATGGGAACAATGACACCTACCTATTGGGATTACTGTGAGGAGAAATGAGATTCTGATGACCCTAAGCCATTATTTTTCAACCTTTTTAATCTCACGGCACACTTGAACCTACAGTTAAACTTCTGTAGTACACTTAAATTGTGTTGACTTTTTAAAAGGAGTTAAAATATATACTTACTGGGCTTTGAACTATTTTCAAAATTAATTCAATCAATGATCTTTAAAATATTTCATCTAAGATGCTCTTGGGGCACACCAGTTGAAATTCACTGCCCTAAGCCCTGGGCCTGGAGCAGAGCAGGCACGTCTTGAAAAGAAACACCTCTAAGGATATGATATAAGCAGAGTTTTATAACAGTTTACAAAGTACCACATGGGCACAGCCTTCCTAAAGGAGGTGATGAAGAGGAAGGACCTGCCCATTTGGGCACCAGGCCTCTCCCAGGCTCCTCCCTGCAAGAGGATTATCAAGAAAGGACAGTGTTGACAGGTCAGGAGGGCCCAGGATGTTGAAGGGCTTGGAAATCTGGTTTCTACTTCTCAGGCCCGTGGGGTCAGGGGACCATCTCCAAGCATCCAAGAGATACCAAAAGGAAGAAATCCAAGAAGAGGGACGGAGGGGCAGAGCTGGGTACTGCATGGTGGGGACTGGGAGGGGCAGGGCTGGGTACTGCATGTCCAGCACATCACCCTCACCTACCTGGCTTTCCTATCACTCCAGATCCCCCAGGCTTCACTTCCTGTCACTCCAGATCCCCCAGTCTTCACTTCCTGGGAGGTGGGGCCCGCCCATGGTGTTAGAGCCCTGGGGTGGCCAGACTTTAGACAAGTCATTGAACCTCTAAGCCCATTTTCCACATCTGTGGAGACCATGTCAATGTCCAAGCCTGGGCTCTGTGCAGAATGTCAGCCCCTTGGGCAGTGGCAGTAGTGCCCTCCCTCCACTCTCCCTGAGACAGAGTCTGCTGCCCTCTGAGCCCTCACTCAGCCAACATTAAGGACCATCATCTCTGTGCCTAGGTCTCATGATGGGTGCAGAAGAGGTAACTGCACTGAGAATGTACCTGCCAGTGTGGTGGGTGTGGGCAAGGGCAGGGCAGAGACAGGCCAGAAAGTAAGGGACCAGGCCCCATGGCCACAAATGCTGGAACTAAGGGGGACCCGAATACCCTAGGACAGGGGTCCTCAAACTTTTTTAACAGGGGGCCAGTTCACTGTCCCTCAGACTGTTGGAGGGCCAGACTGCGGGCCCTGGGACAAGTCGGCTGCTAAGCCAGACAGGCAGCAGTGGCAAAAACACCCGGCAGCCGGATAAATGTCCTAGGCAGGCTGCATGTGGCCCGTGGGCCGTAGTTTGAGGACGTTTGCCCGAGAACATAGAGGAAGGAATTGGTTCTGCCCAGAAAGGGGGTCCCATGCAGAGCTTAAATCTTTTGGAACAAGTCTCTGGACATCACAGCAACCACTCCTGTCACCCTCAGGCAGCCAGAGAGGAGGCAGGAGGGTGGGATAAGTATAATAGTAACACCTTCGTTTTTACAGGTAAGCACACCAAGGCTCTGAGAAGGCAGTCAACTCAGAACTGAGATGGGGGCCCAGGGCGCCAGTATTCAGGGAAGGCTGCACTTTACTCCTCCTGGGCCACTCAATTCATCCCCACCCCACAGGTCACCTCCCCAGGTCACTACCTGGCCAGGCCCAGCCTCCTTCTGTGTAGGTGAGAATCTTCCCAGCATCCAGGGTCCTTCCTTGGTAGTTGCAAACTGTAGACAGTCCCATCTCTGGGGTGATATAGTCCCAGACCCTAAAACAGCCTCATTTATCACCCATACCCACCCACTTCCCAACTCAAATCCAAACCAGAAATACTGTCTCTGAAAGGCCTCTGTTCTGACTCATCCATTCAGCAAGGGATACTGAGCACCTCACTGCTGCGAGGCTCTCGCTGGGCCTCAGCATCCCACAGAGGCTAAGAGGAGAATGGGGACTCTGGCAGATGGGGGGGTGCCCTGAGCTACTGCAGCCAGCCCATCTCCTGAACATTCCAGACAACCTCCCATGAGGGCGAGTTATCCCTGCCCATCTCTGAAGTGCTTCAACTACTATAGTCTATTTTCCAAGCAAGCCCAGAACTCATCTGTCCTAAAAGGGTCTCTTCAAATTAATGATTAACTCCTCACTCCCCCCAAAGACATCTTTTCAAAGGGCAAAACCTTCTAAGCACTGTCTGCAGGGACCTGGGCCAAGTTGTTTGGAAAGAGCAAAGAGACACAGTGCAGGGCAGCCAGGTGCCCCCCTGGCTCCCTGCCCTACTCCTCCAGCCATAGTGGGAAGGACAGTCAGGGCAGGGTGCTGGCTGCTGGCCAGAAGGTGAGGGCACAGAGAGGGGCAGAGAGCCCAGGAAGAGGGATGATGTCAGGGCCTGGGCCCCAAAGGAAGGACACTAAAATAGGGTCCCTGAGAGAGGGGTTTGTGGTGCAAGCACCTGCTTCACCCCCTGAGCAAGTGAGCTCCTACATCCATGACCCAGTATCAGAGTAAATGCGACCCTCTGCCCCTACTCTCCATTGCCCATCTCCAAGAAAGCAGGCCTGGCTGACACTCTGCTAATCCAGGGATGTGGTGGGGAGTGGGGAGGACCGTCCATTTAGACAAGAACAACCCTAGAAAAAGGCTGCTACAGCCTGCTGAAGAAGCAACCTTTCCTCCTCCCGCCTTGCATTTAATTGTGTTTTTCTCTCTCATGTGGGCATGTAGTTGTTTATTGGTTTCATATTGTATTGAGTACATTGGATATTTGCTTTTCCATTCTTGTGATACTTTACTAAGAAGAATATGTTTCAACTCCACCCAGTTTAATACAAAAAATGCAAAGTCTCCATCTTTTTATGGCCAAATAGTATTCCATGATACACATATACCCGCCATTTATTCATCCATTCATGGGTTGATGGTCACTTGGGCTGACTCCATGTCATGGCAATTGTGAATAGAGCTGTGATAAACATTCTAGTACAAATGTCATTATGATAAAGTAATTTTTTTCCTTCTGGGTAGACACCTAGAAATGGGACTGCGGGATCAATGGGAGGTCTACTTTTAGCTCTTTGAGGATTCTCCATACTTCTTTCTGTAGAAGCTGTATTAGTTTGCAATCCCACCAGGCCAGCATCTGCAGCTTTGGGACTTTGGCATCTGATTCTTCTCACCTGCTCCCTGGGCCTCCATTTTAAATGGAGCAGTTGAGAGGAAGAAGGAAGATAAATGCATTAAATTAAGTATTGAACAAAGTAACAAGCATGTAGTGGGTGCTCAATAGATGTCAACTAATGTTGTCATGGCTTCAAGACCACCTGAAAAGTGTCCCTCTGCCAGTTCCTGTCCCCTACCCACTAATCATTGACTCCCCTCACCAATGGCATATCTGCCCAACCTTGCAAAACAAAAACGAAAAGAATATGGGCTCCTGGAAAGGGACGCCAGGCCTTGCTTGGGGATGTGCAAAGCTCCACCTTTGGAGCCAGAGGGGGAAAATGAAGGATAAGGGGCAGAGAGAGGACCTAGCCCTCCAGGGAGGAGAGCTGGAGTAGCTTCATCGGGACCAAGCCATTGGAGTGCCAATCAAAGCAGGAGGGACACTGAGGCACTCTACAGCCCCACAAGTACAGCCTTTATTTCAAATCTGTCTTATGGAGAGAGAAAAAGAAAATAAATGAATCTTGACAAGTGGGAACATGTTCATGGCATGCAAAGGGAATTGTTCAGACCGCTGCATGGGACTAGGCTGCAGGACCAGTCCCAGCCTGTAGGGGCAGAGGCAGGGATGAGTACCCAGGTCACACTCCTCCAAGGAGAGCAAGGCTACTTTCTCTCTGGTGCATTTGTGTTCCCACACCCCGGGACAGGACAGTGACTGTTGATGGGCCAGTAATTTCCCAGAAAGCCAAATCCAAACGTGCTAGATAGACCAGGAGTCTGAACAAACCATTTGCAAGTTCCCACCCTCTTCTTGCCTTATGTAAAAATGGCTTGATGCCTCTGGCTATCTTTCAGAGGTGGCCCTGGCACTGGTTCTGGGTGACCCTGAGCGAACCCTGATACTGCCATGGGATTGCCCCTGGTCAGGCTGTCAGAAGCTGGCCCACCCCTTTTCCCATGTGTCCTGCGTCACCTCTGCCCAGCACCACCCCAGGCCAAACACTCTGGCCTGCTGCCCTCCCATTTAGCAGAGGAGCCAACTCCTGCCCATCCTCAGCACCTCACCCTCATTGTTGGGTAGCATCTGCTCAGCCTGATGTCTCATTCCGGTCACCTCCTGTCATGCTTTTCCCCAACCCCCTCCTATGAAAATGGAATCCATTGTGCTTTTATGTACCTCTCCCGTGCCTTTCTGTGTTTATGCACCCGCCTCCCATTAGACTGGAAGGTCCTTGAGGTCAGGGCCCTGGATCATCCGCCTCTGCTAGCCCAGGGCCTAGTTCAGGACCTGACTCATAATAGGTAGTCACTAAGTAGCTGTCAAATGCACGGCAGAAGTGACCACGCGGTGCAAGATCAACTTAACCCAACAAGTAAATTTTTCCTCCTACCTACCCCAAAGTGGGATACCAGATGTGGGCTCAAGCCTGAACCAGTCAACTCCACCCCCATTCATGATGGGACAGCAGACCTCAGCCTCCATCCTTGTGTAGAGAACCACACCCTGAGCCTTGGAGAGGGAGAGACGTTCCCCATCCCAGGAATAAAGCCCTGCCCAGAGGGCTGCACATAACCCTGTCTGGCTATTCACCTGCTGCTCACCTACCCACCCTTCGGGGAGAAAGAAAAGATGGAGATCCAAATGCCACTGCCATACCGAGGCTCCAGCTTCACTGTCCCACAGTGCCTCACCTTTGTCCCTGAGGGCTGGACTGGGCCAGGCCCCAGCCTGCCAAAAGAGAAGGGCTCCCAGAATCAGAACGTTTTAAAACAATAACTGAGAAAATGACATGAAGGCTGTGTTGATCGGTTTGATGGAAGTATTTCGGATTGCTTGTGAAAACCCCACACTGTACCCCAGAAGTGCATTAATATACATAGTTACCATTCAATTAAAAAAGAGAGAGAGAGAGAAGGGCTCCCTGCCCTGAGCTGACCTTGGAGCACATTCTTTGACAAAAACAGAATCCTGCAGGAGGAGGCAGGGAGGGAGGGAGGACGAGGATCCTGTGGGAGGGTCCAGGAGGTGAGATTTGGTGAGG
>CAUYQV010120624.1:0-68479 GCA_963574575.1 Galagoides demidoff
GCTTGTTAGAAATCTTTTTTTTTTTTTGAGACAAAGCCTCGAGCTATCTCCCCTGGGTAGAGTGCTGTGGCATCACAGCTCACAGCAACCTCCAACTCCCGGGCTCAAGCAAGTCTCCTGCCTTAGCTTCTCAAGCAGCTGAGACCACAGGCACCCGCCACAACACCTGGCTATTTTTTGGTTGCAGCCGTCATTGTTGTTTTGGTGGGCCTGGGCTGGTTTCGAACCCACCACCTTAGGTGTATGTGGCTAGCGCCTTAGCCACTTGAGCCACAGGCGCCGAGCCTAGAAATCTTTTTATTTTTCCTTCAAAAAATGCTCTTAAAGTAGAATAAGTCTCCTGCATATGTAACATGTCAAACTGAAAGATAATATGCATAAGTATAGAGTTAGATGATCAGGTCAATTTATTACTCTTTGTCCCCCCCCACCATAAGTAATGCCAGTCTTCAAGGTTGCCCTCTTTAATGACCTATTAATTCTCTCCTGTCTACTGTCACAAAAAAATTTCCAGGAAGAGGTGCTGCTGTGGACCAGGATTCTTTTGTTGGAGCAGAGGAGGAGCCTTGAGATTGCTATCTTTGTCCTACAGAAGATATTGGAGTCTGCTACTGGCCTTTGCAAGAGGAACAACATGGAATGTCTCCTCTTCAAAGGAACCAAAAGCAAGTAAAGGACCTATGTTTGTCTCACCCCTCACCTCCTTTCCTACCATAATGCAATAAATAAAGTCCTCACTACTGGCACATAGAGCTAAGTCTAGAGATTTCTCATGAGTGGTGAGTCCCAAAGATGAATGGGTGGTCAAGAACTTCTGTTACGAGATTTAATTTTAGCCCTGGGAGACAGCTGGGTCATACAAGAATTTGAAATTGGTGTAGTATTTGTAAGTTTATTACAATATAGATATTATTAATGACAGTTCACACTTATGCAGTGCTCACTATGTGCCAGGTACTATTAGCAGTTTACATATAAGAAATATTTTAATCCTCTCAGCAATCCTGTAAGGGAGGTACTTGTTTTTCTTTCTTTCCTTTTCTTTTTCTTTCTTTTTTTTTTTTTGAGACAGAGTCTCATTATGTTGCCCTCAGTAGAGTGCCATGGTGTCAGAGCTCACAGCAACCTTAAACTCTTGGGCTTAAGAGATTCTCTTGCCTCAGCCTCCCAAGTAGCTGGGACTACAGGTGCTCATCACAGTGCCCGGCAATTTCTTTGTTGCAATTGTCATTGTTGCTTAGCTGGCCCATGCCAGGCTCAAACCCCCTAGCCTCAGTGCATATGGCTTGTGCCATAACCACTGTGCTATGGATGCCAAGCCAAGGGAGGTACTTTTATGATCTCTATTTTACAGATGAGGAAACTGTGGCATAGAGAGGATTGAGCTACTTGCCCTGGCCACATAGCATGTAAGTATTGAGTCAAAATTCAAAACCTGCTAGGCTTCCCTTCCTTTCCCTTCCCTTCCCTTTCCTTCCCCCTTTGAGACAGGTTTGCCCTACAGTGGCAAAATGGTGACATTATACTTAATGCAACCTACAATGGCCTAGGCTCAACATATCCTCCTGTCTCAGCCTTCTCAGTAGCTTGGACTATAGGCATCCCAGACTGATTTTTCTATTTTTAGCAGAGATGGGGTCTTTCTCTTCTCATGCTGGTCTTGAACTCCTGGCTTTGAGCAATCCTCCTGCCTCAGCCTCCCAGGTGCTAGGGACTCTTTTTTTTTTCAAGCCCACTGGAAAGCCTAGAGGACAGTCTCAACTTGAGTACTTTTCTAGAGAAAGGAAAAAGACTTTAGTCATCTCCTTCTGTCTTGGAAGATATCTGTGGGACTTTGCATAACTGGCTTTACAGAGGTGCCAACCTTCTAGACTGTAAAGACTTCCAAACTAGGAGCTAACTTTTCTATTTCTTCTTCATGCAGTGCACCCTCAGGACGTGTTGAGCAAGTGGCAGGAAACTGGAGAACTGCATATTAGCAGACAAGTCTTTGGTTCTAATTCTCTGCATATTTGCAACATAGCTGAGTGGCCAGGTCATATTTCGAAGCACTGAATATATTACTTTTCTTTATTTGGGGGGCACTTTCCCCCACTTTTAATTGGTTTAAGATGGGCATTCATAATTTAGTAAATCTCTGAAAGCCTATTTCCTTCTTTTTCAGCTTCCCTTTAGTAATCCTTGCCCCACCCTTCAAAAAAAGAAAACCTCCAAAACAAAAAACTACCCAGGAGGGCGGTGCCTGCGGCTCAAAGGGGTAAGGTGCTGGCCCCTTATACTGGAGGTGGCAGGTTCAAACCCAGCCCTGGCCAAAAACTTCAAAAAAATAAAATAAAATAAAAAACAAACTACCCAGGAATCAAGGTCTCTGAGCTGAGAGACTGTGGTGTCTGGGTCCTGACCCTACAATGGGCATGGCGTGCATATCTAGTGATACAAGAGATATCCAGAACAGCCCAGGTCTTGCCTGGCTAGTGGGTTGGAAATTCCTCCTGTCTCTCACCTTCTTTGAAGGAGAAATGTTATGTTTCCCTCTATTTCTTTTTTTGAGACAGAGTCTCAAGCTGTCGCCCTAGATAGAGTGCTGTTGTGTCACAGCTTACAGCAACTTCCAACTCTCAGGCTTAAGCCATTCTCTTGCCTCAGCCTCCCAAGTAGCTGGGACTACAGGCACCTGCCACAAAGACTGGCTATTTTTTTCTGTTGCTGTTGCAGTTGTCATTGTTGTTTAGCTGGCCGGGCCAGGATGAAACCCGCCAGCCTCAGTGTATGTGGCCAGCACCCTACTCATGGAGCTATGGTCGCAGCCCTATTTTTCCCTCTATTGCTTTGATTTTTCCCATCCCCTGAGGCTGGGTTAGGGGCAAAGATTAGATAAGGCGATGATTTTGGAGTTCACCTAATTTGGAGGGGACAACATAAGAAGAGAGACATCTTTAACTTATGGGCCCAAATGTGAGGTGAAGACAGAAGACCCAAGAATGGCCAGAGAACACGTTCTGGAAGGCAGACGACTAGGGAAAAAGCCCTACCACAAGGAAGCCGAAGAGGAGGTCTCATCTCCCTGCACTCCTCCTCCCACCTGGCTTCTTGGCCTGTCCTATTTCAAAGTAGTAGAAACAGCTTATGCTGGTCTGGAATATGTGGGAAGATTCCATCTACTCAAGGGAGGAGAAAACTTCTCCAAGCCACTTTGATTCCGCAAACTGGATATTACCTGCTTCATCCTTTGGAAAGTGAAGGGATCACTCCAGGGGCAGAGCCTCCACCTTGCTGGCAGTCCTAGGCTTTGTGTAGTGAAGTCAATAGCAATTAATGATGATTATAAATAACACACTTCATAACCAAACCCAACCTGAGGATGGCTGACCGACTGGACTTCTGCCTCCCACCTGAAGGCTGTCAAGTTTTCGTGTCCACACCCTCCCGGCCAGCCTCGGTCTAACCCAGCTGCCTGGTTGTACCAACCACCATCTGCCGGGGTTCAGATACGCAGGGCGTTATGTAGTCTCCTAGCAAAAGGGCGTGGGGCGGGTCTTTGCCTTTATTGTTTAGTACCATAAAATAATCAAAATGGGATAGTCATTCAGGCCCTCTGAGTTCGTTTTTTGAGGACACATAGGGGGTCGCGTTTTGGGACTCTCAGCTCCTACCGACCTGGACACTCTCAGGGACCCCAGCGTCCGAAGCTAAGTCTCCGTGATCCGGCGCTGCAGGACTCCGCAGCCCGGGGACCCCCACATTCCCGGGGCAGCGGCCACACGTCCCTCCAGGCCCAAAGCAGATCTGCGGTCGCTTAAGTCGGGATCTCAGGGTGTCAGGGCGCAGCCAGGCCGTGCGCAGGGAGGGAGGCCGGCGCCGGTGTGGAATTTCTTTATCGGGATTTGCGAGCCACAAGCTTCTCCTTCGCTTCTTTAAGCGATCACGGAAAGACACCTTTCGATCTTTTGTCAGACATCTTGGCCCTTAATAGCTCAATTTATTTGGTTTAAAGCGACCATGGGAGAAGAAGGGAGGGAGAATCTTTCGTCGGTCATTGGGTGGCCTAGATAACGAGCTTTGAGAGAGAGAGGAGGAAGAAAGTAAAAAGGTTAATGGATGAGGGGGGCCAGGGCGCCCAGCATGGGGCTTTTACTGCGACCCTCCCCCGGCTGTCCCCTTATCGCGGCCCTGACTTACCCGCGGCGCAAGAAGTACATTAAGTCACGTAAACAGCGCGCAGGGAGGAATGCCACCGCGGTGACCTCTCGTGCGCCGCCGCCGCAGCCCCGCTCCGCGCCGAGCTGGCGGCGGCCAGGGCGCGCGGGGTCGGGGGGCTGCGCTAGGCGCGGGGCCCGGCGGGGTCTGCACCTCCGCGCCGCTCGGCCGCCCCGGGGACCCCGGCGGCTCCGCGCGCCCCCTACCCGAGGCGGCTGGCGGCGGGGAGCCTGGGCAGGGGGTTGGGGCGACCTTCGCGCTTCCGCCCCAGTCACCTGACGTGGCTAAAGAGTGCTCTGGGGTTTTGGAGAATTCAGTGCAAAAGAAGGAAGATCGCCAGCAGGACTCTGGTCGATGGCCTGCGTTGGCCTGAAGGCAGCTCACTGTGGGGAACGCGCGGCCCTCGACTCGACTTCTGGGCCCGGACGCTGGCGGCCATGGGGGGCGCTGAAATGACCCCGCGTCCTTGGGTGAAAGCGCCGACGGGACAGGGAGAAACATGGTTTAAGGGAGAAATATGGTTTAAGGGAAAAGGCCTCGTAAACTTGGTTTTTAAAAATTGAAGTTAAAAGTTATGTTTTAAGTCAGGAAAATGCATACTTTTTCCTTCTGAAACATTGCTGGAGCGGCCAGGAACTTTGTGAACTGATAATTTGATGAACTTGAGCGTGCGGGACCAGCCGGGTTGGGGGCCGCGGGTCCTGCCCGGGTCTCACCGCTCCTCCGGAAGCGGCGCACCGCGGGTCCCGAACTCCCTTCCCGTTTGGCAGCAGAGCCTCCGCCCCCTGCCCAACTGGCTGTAATGTTCTGGCTGGACTCGAATCTCGAATAGTGGTATTGCGTGGCCCAAATAAATCACCCCTGGGGACAGGCCGCGCCCGGAGCCAGCCCTCTCAGAGGGCGAGTAGGACTGCTCGCTCCAAAGGGGCCGATCTTTGGGTCTAAATAGTCGGGAGAGAAACGGTTTCGTTCAAGATTAGCAAATGACGAAAGAGGAGACAGGCTGAGGTGAAAAAAAGAAACAAGAAAAGGAAGGAAAACAAGAATTTCTAAGAGCCTGTCTACCTGGGCACTGTGAGGCCCTTTTCTCCAGTTCTGGGGTTTCTTCCTAGTTTGGGGTGCACCCATTCTCCTCTCGCCCTCTGTTCTGCCGGCCTTCCAGACCTGCTGGGGAGCGCGGAGGAAGCGAAACTCGAGGAGCCTGGGGCCCATGGAGGTGGCTTTGAAAACACGCCTCTCCCTCACGGTGTTGTCCCCAGCCCCAAGGCCAACGAATTGGGAAAAAGGCAGATTGGGGGTCTGGCAGCGTGGTTTTCTGTCTGAACCAACTCAGTGAGTTAAATAGTTTTTCTTATTTTTAAATTAACGCACTTGGAAAAAAATCTCATTCCTTCATTTGGCTGGGAAACCAGTCTAAGAAAATAAATACAATTTGTGACCCCGAGAAGGAGCTATTACCTATATTTCCCCCTTTGTTTTGGGCACTATTAAAAAAAGAGATGGAGAATTCAGAGGGTAAAAATGTCAGGTCCCTTCTCGAGCCCTTAGAACCCGAACATTGTCAAACAGGACACTGTCCGTCCCGCCGATCACCTCTGTCGTAGCGGCGCCAAGGCCAGCGCGCCCTCCCAGCGGGGCTGCGGAGCTGTGGGAAAAGCAGGTCCTTGGGGGTCAGCTATTGTCCAAGGAAATCCACACTGATATCCTCCTACTTGCAAATGTAAGAAACACACAGAACAGGAATCAGGCTCGCTAGGGGCTCGATCTACTCGGGGTTCAGGCTTGGAGGCCGTTCACAGCCTAGGCGCAAATTTAACCAGGTAATTTATTATTATTATTATTATTTTTTACCAAATAAGATATGAACTTTGTCTTTTTAAAATTGCTTTTAATAGCAAATCAGAGAAACATTATTTCAAAACAGTTGGACTCAAAGGAAATCAAACGTCCACAGCATTTCCGTAACCGCTTACAAATAAGCTTCAGCAAAACTCAATCCACTTAAAAATCTGGCCGGAATTCACGAAAGAACCAAAAGTAAGGCATTCGAAGTCCTGGTGGGAGTTGAGTGGCTGGCGGACACCGGAGCTCTTCAGTCGCATTTGATCGAACCCAGTTTAAAATTTAAAGCCCCTGGATCCTGCTCCAGTCGGCCAGTCTCTCCATTCCAGAGTTTTCTACCTTCAGCTTTTTCGAAATTCGGCCACGCTGACACTGGGAGCCGCCGCAGTGATTGGGGGAGGCGAAGAGGAATGTAATAAAAGTAATTAGGACGAATGTAATAAATGTAAATAGGACGAAAACGGTTTATGGACCTTCTCGGTAGCAATTTAAAATTCAGAAGTGTTTAGCAGCAATTTACAACGAAGAATGAAAAAAGAAGAATTCTTGCCAACTTCCTGGACACTGCGTCCCCTCCCCCGCACAGCCAAGCCCAGTCCCCTCTCCCCCTAGGACCCACAGGTCCACAATTTGCGCTTATGTTAAAAGGAAACACACAATTAGCAACGAGGTCTCACAGTCTCTTGAAACTATTTTACAGTGCACCTACCAACTCTGGTTCAACACTACTTAAGCTCCCTCTCCCTTCCCTAACTGCAAACACGAATAAACAAAAACAAAACAAAACAAAAGCCCAAATGCTTTCATAGACACTGACCATTAGAAAATCATTTGCTTCGATTTACCTGAGAAAAAAGTGTAAAAATCCATTCCTATAAAACAACTTCTCTTGCCTTAGTTAAATTCTCTGGGCAGCCTTCTGGGGGCAAGTCTGTCGGAAGAAATCCTTCTTGTGAGCGAGAGGGAGCGAGACATATATCACAGCTCCTGCCGCGGACCGGCCTGGAGCGACCGCGAGACTCACTGCTGACAGATCGGTACTGATAACCCCGCGATGTTCATTTCCAGTCCCTTTGCCAGCCGAGGACCGTATCAGTTTGTACACAGTGGTGATAATCGTTTGGAGGGAGAAAAGAAGGGGTGTGTATAGGAGGGTGGGGGTGCAGAAGCGCAGGGTCCAGGGAAGGTGACCCATCCCCCTCTTCGCAACCACTCATCTGCGACTTACCTGACTTTCTCTCCCGGCAAGCTCAGAGCAAACACCACTTCAGAACTCTGAGAGCGACCCCAAGACGCGACTGACCTGGAAGCCTTTTCTCATCCAGCGCACCCCATAGACTGACTAACCTTTCTCTATACAATAACCCGAGCTAAAAGTTCCCAAAGGTTAGCTGGGGAATGCCACCGTGGTTTCCGAAACTTCCCAGGAACTTAGTATATTATTTTCCGAGCACGGGAGAGATAGGAACTGGGCACCTGGGTTCATTGTTTCTCAGATTGGAGGAGCCCCAATCCCGGACGGCCACCATGATCTGAACCCTAGCATCCAGAGATAGGGTCGGGGAAAGTTTAAGGTCAGTCACACATAACTGCAGAGCAAAAAGCTCATTTAGGGGGGACGGCAAAGCACTTTCCCCCCTCACTCTGGGGGCGCGCTGACCCAGGTTCTGGCGCGCCCTCTCGCCGCGGCGGCGGCGCGGGGCCAGGCACAGCCAACTCCTCTCTCTCCAAGGTTCCCTCTTTCTGCATGTGCGCGTGTGTGCAAAGAGGGGCGCAGAAGGGTGCTCCGTTGTTGGATGGGTGTAGGTCGCCAGCGAGGTCAGGCGTACTCTTGCCTCCTCCCCTCCCCCAGGATCCTTGGGCTCGGCGCCCCCGGGGTGGACTCGCCCCCACTCCGGGGACAGTGGTCTCTGCTCAGCCCACGCCCGCAGGCTGAGCAGCGCGCATTGTCTGCTAGGGCGGCGCGCTCCCCTCCCCCTCGCCATCCCCTCCCTACCCTCTTTTTTCCCCTCCCCTTGATCCCTCCTCCTACTCTTCACCTCCAGCGCCCAGCTGCTCGCAGAGCGCAGTTCCGACCCACAGCCTGGCACCCTTCGGCGAGCGCTGTTTGTTTAGGGCTCGGTGAGTCCAATCAGGAGCGCAGGCTGCAGTTTTCAGGCAGAGCAGTAAGAGGCGCCTCCTCTCTCCTTTTTATTCACCAGCAGCGCCGCGCAGACCTGGGACTCGAGCTCGTCTGCCGGCGCCTTCGGCCTCTCGAGCTCCGGAGCACTCTCCACCGCCGCTGTTCTCCATGCTCAGCGCCCGCTCGAGGTTCGGTTGCTTCCTCCCTTTTTCCCTCTCCAGGTTTTCCTCCCCTCCACTTCTACTCGTCCCGGGCCTCTCGGCCTCCAGCTCTTCGGCCCTCTCCCCGCCACGGTGGGCCCCGAAGTATCTCTCCACTCCTCCGGGCGGGCTATAGCGGCTCTCAGGTTCCCCGAACACCACGGACCAACTTCGGGTGTCTTTTTTTCTCTCCCAAGCGCTTATCTGCCCGCCGCCTTATCTCCGAGTTATCTCGGCGCAAAGGGGCGGGAGCCCCAGTAGTTAGGCGGACAGAAGTAACTTCTTTCTTGCTATCTAGCCTGGGTCTGTGTGTGGGCATTAATTTTAGTGTGGTAATCTCCGATCAGCCAAAGCGATTTGGAACAGCAGCCCAGGGGAGGCCTGCCCTGCTGCATTTCGCCTCCCTCCCCCACTCCCTGCGAGGCTCTCTGTCATTCTTCCTGCTCTACCCTTTAGGGTGGCCTTGGCTCCCAGGCTGTCTCTCCCAGCCCCCCTTCTGGCGTTTCCCCCTCCTTTTCTCTGCGCTCCACTCCACCCTGCTACGTCCGAATCCGGAACGGTCTGGCTTTTCCGAGGCTGAGGATGACCGCGGATTGGGCTAGGGTGGCCAGGCCGGCGTGAGCGCGCGCGCTGGTGCCTGCAGGCGCGGGTCCTGTGTAAGGTGTGCCATGTTGCGGACTCCCAGCCCTGCCTTTGCCGGGAAGGTCCCGGGCTGTGCTCTCCGCCCCGGCGCCCCGTTTTCTCTGGACAGAGTTGAATTTCTTTCTGGGGCTCGCTTTCGGTCTGCTCAGCGCAGCCGAGGAAACTCTGAGAGAGCCAGTATGGGAGAATGCGGCGCTTTCGTTTTCGTAGACAGGTTGCCTTCCTTGAGCTAATGATTTTCCCGCGGGGAACCCTCGTCCACAGGGAGGCGGGAGGCTGCAGTACCTACCGGCGCGCACAGCTGCTTAAGTTCTTTTGTGTGTCATCAGCCCGGAGGGAGACACTGGGGGGCGGAAGGAAACCTCGAGCAGCTTGGTCAGATCACCCCTGGGATCTGACGCGCGCAGAGGAAGGATGCTGCGGAGGAGGTGGGCGGGGGGACAGGGTATCCGAACACTGCGGGTGAAGGACGCGTGGAAGGGGCTGCGCAGGCCCAAATCCCTGCTCCCTCCCGAATCCCCACGCCCTATGGAGAAACGGGATCTTCCTGGAGTCTTAAAGATCCTGTTTGACCTAGATCCCACTTGAGCTAGGAAAGCGACTGTTGGGTAGGTGGTGTGCCAGCTACACTTTTGGTAACTTCTCTTTATTAATCCTTCTTCCCTTCTCCTCCACCCCGTCTCAGGAGCTAGAAGGCAGCTTGGAGCGGCGCGGGACCGTGGATGGCCTTGACTGACGGCGGCTGGTGCCTGCCAAAGCGCTTTGGGGCCGCAGCTGCGGACGCCGGCGACTCCGCGGCCTTTCCAGCGCGGGATCCCTCCACGCCACCTTCTCCCATCTCTTCCTCATCCTCCTCCTGCTGCTCCCGGGGCGGAGAGCGCGGCCCAAGCGGCGCCAGTAACCGCAGGACGCCGCACCTCGACACCGAGGCGGCGGCTGGACCCCCGGCCCGCTCCCTGCTTCTCAGTCCGTACGCTTCGCATCCCTTCGGGGCTCCCTACGGACCTTCGGCGCCCGGGGTCGCCGGCCCCGGGAGCGCCCTGCCGAACTGGGAGGACTTACTGCTTTTCACTGACCTCGACCCAGCCGCGACCGCCAGCAAGCTGTTGTGGTCCAGCCGCGGCGCCAAGCTGAGCCCCTTCGCAACCGAGCAGCCCGAGGAGATGTACCAGACCCTCGCCGCCCTCTCCAGCCAGGGGCCGGCCGCTTACGACGGCACACCCGGCGGTTTCGTGCATTCTGCGGCTGCAGTGGCAGCGGCAGCGGCCAGCTCCCCGGTCTACGTGCCCACCACCCGTGTGGGTTCCATGCTGCCGGGTCTGCCGTACCTGCAGGGGGCGGGCGGCGGGCCTGCTAACCACGCGGGCGGCGCAGGCACGCATCCTGGCTGGCCTCAGGCCTCTGCCGACAGCCCCCCGTACGGCAGCGGAGGCGGCGCGGCGGGCAGCGGGGCCGCCGGGCCTGGTAGCTCGGGCTCGGCCGCTGCGCACGTCTCGGCTCGCTTCCCCTATTCTCCCAGCCCGCCAATGGCCAACGGCGCGGCGCGGGACCCAGGGGGCTACACGGCTGCGGGCAGCGGGGGCGCAGGCGGCGTGAGTGGAGGCGGCGGCAGCCTGGCTGCCATGGGCGGCCGCGAGCACCAGTACGGCTCGCTGTCGGCGGCCCGGCCTCTTAACGGGACGTATCACCACCACCACCACCACCCAAGTCCTTACCCTACCTACGTGGGCGCGCCACTCACGCCCGCCTGGCCCGCCGGACCCTTCGAGACCCCGGTACTGCACAGTCTGCAGAGCCGCGCGGGAGCCCCGCTCCCGGTGCCCCGGGGCCCCAGCGCAGGTAAGGGTTGCGCCACAGTGCGGGGGACTGGGGTGGGGTTAAAGCTCAGGGGCACATGGGGGTGTGGACCAGTTACTTGACTTGGGTCCTCTCTTGCACAGAGGTCGGCCTGGTCCCAGAAAGGATACGCAACCTGGCTTAGGATCACCAGAATCTGGTACCGCTGATGCGATTTTGTTGTGCTGTCTCAGTTCCTTTCCACGGAAGAGATTAAATGTACATCTGTACTTCAGTGCTAGGGGGAACCTGCGGGGGGGCTTGATGAATAGTTAATGGGGTCGCAGTTTCTGAGGTTGGGAGGAAATTGACAGGGCCTAACCCAGCTGCTGACCCTACTTTGGGTGAGTGGAAAAGTCAGATTCCATGGTGGGGTATGTTTGGGAGTGTTGGGCACTTTATCCACACTCTCCCCAAATACACTCGTGCATTGGGCGTCCCACCCAATGTGACTCTCCGAAGATGAGGAGTTGAATGTTTTTAAATACTAGAGAAGACTATTTAAAAGAGCACAGTTATCTGCCTTCCCCCGGTGAGAGAGGGAAAGAAATGCTGAGAGGATGTCTAACTGGTCAGCCTGCACTTTTATCCTAAGGGAAAGGTGGTGCACCGGCCCTTAGGCTTAGCATCAGCTGGGCCTGGCTCTGGGGCTGCTGCTCTTGGCCATCCTTCCTGTGCCACGCTGCGACCCATAGATCCTGGAGCTGGGGCACCAGTTCTTCCTTTAGAATTTTTTAGCCTACCCATTTCCCTGTTTCCAATTCTACTCATTCTAATCCCTGTGTCTGGGCACCATTTGGAGGTTAACTGGGAAAATACAATTGTCAAAATACCTGTAAACCTCTCATTTTGGAAAATGTTTTGTTCTGCTCTAGCAAGGGACAGTGTAGCCTTGTTTGGGGTTCTTCCCTCAGTGGCAGCTTTCTGCATCCTTCTTTATGCTTTCACTGGTCTCTCTGTATTTCACCTGTTTGATAAGTTTTCTTCTAAGGAGAGACAAAACCTTTTTAAATTGTTGTTTATTTGAGGGGGTGTTGTGGGAAGGTCTTGGAGTCACATAGGTGGCAGGGAGGAGGGCCACACACCAGTCTAAACTGTCCTACCCAGGTCTGGCTTCTTGTGAGACAGCAAGTCCTTCGAGGGGCTTTGATTTGTTAAGATAAAGTGGGTCATTTCCAATCTTGTGTTCTAAAAGTGAAGGAACTGATTTGAACAGTTCCCCACTAGGAAGATTGGGTTGAGACAACAGACTTCTTGGTAACAAGCCCTTCCCTTCTTCCAAGACTTAGTTCACAAAATTCCCTCTTCCTTCTCTGGCAAAGCTGGCTCAGAAGACTGTCTTTACTATCCATGTGTGGAATGGATTCAGGGGACCCATTTAAGATTTGCCAGAGAGAAATCGTAGGTTAGGTTGGGATTTAAGAGCGCAGAGGGCCTTCACCGTTCCTTCTACATAGGGACCCATATTTGGTGCCTAGGAGCAAAGAGAAAGAGAGACCAGAAATCTTCAAAGGATGGGAGGGGGTGCTGGGTGGGTGTGACACTTTTGTCAAGGAGTATGGTAGGGAATCTGAAAGGGTATGAGAGTTGGGTAGAGGGCAGCTGCAATTTGAACAAGACTCTATCTATAGCTCTGTTTCTGGACACACCTTAGGTTGGTCTCTAGATTCCTTTCCCATAATCTTCCAGCACTTCCATGACTGAGAGAGTGAGTCCAAAGGCACAGTTTTCAGATGTATAAAGTAACTGGTTCTATATGAGAAATCCTTTTAGGATCCATATGGTGTGGTTGCAGGCAAATAATAAGTTTCCTTTTGTTTTAAACCCAGCCTATTTTCTCTCTGATTTTTTTCACCTTCTAGGCCTGACACCATAGTTAGAAAAATCTGTAGACTCAGAGTAGGTTTGAAAAAAAAAGTGGGAAGGGATTTGGGAACACCCAATTTTGCATGAAGAGTTTGTTAAGAAAGCAGGAAGTGAATGGATTAAGCCGGTATTTGGGGTGGGTGACCCTAATTTTGCTTGTTCTCTCAGGTGTTCTGATGCCAGCTTCTTAGCTAGATTTGCTGTTTCTTCCCTTTGATTAAAAAAAAAAATCCACTTTTAAAGGGAGACTTTAATTGATTTGAGCAAATACCAGGGCTAAACCTGAGCTCTAGACGTAATCAACCTGCACAGTTTGGAGGATTCTGGAAACCCATTCCATATAATACTGCCTGACTTGGCTGGGATGCACTCTTCCTGGGGTGAGCTGAGGGTCTTCCCAGCTCTTTATTCTCTGTTCTGTCACTCTCAGGAACACCCCCAAAGCCATGTTAGGAGAGGGATGATGGGTTGAATATGGGGGTAGGAGAACTTGGTGAAGAAGCTTTCAGCACAATCAGATTTTGTAATTTTTATAAAACTTTTTTTCTATTTTAATAAGTTAGAGAATTGTAGCTGCCTGGTGGGTGTAGGAGAGAAATAGAGAAAGAATGAGAGAAAGTTTCTTTAATTAAAAACAAACTTCCTAGATTTTATTTATCCAAAGTGGACTTTTAAGTGAAATTTTGTCTTTAGGTTTTTGGGTGAATAAAGAGTTCTAACCTGGTGGCTCACACCATCTTCTGGGATACTTTATTGTTCCCAGCAGAGGAAGGAGGCCAGGCTTAGGGCTGGGTTTTCCAGGGAATGCCTCACTCCTCTATCCAGAGGGGCTCTCATAGGTAACATTTTAAAGTCAACAACAAAGACCAATACCTTGTTTAACTTCAGCGTCCTTGAAGTCCTGAGCATTTTACTGATTACCGCAGTCAATAGTGGCTTTTAGGGTGGAGAAGAATAAATCTCTGTGATGTGTTGTAAGTTACAATATCCCCATGACAACTTTGAACTGGGGTTGTGTTGGATGCCAGTTTCTTTTAAACTTAAGAAATAATTCAAGAAATGAGGAGAAAGGCGATCTGTTTTACAGGGTAAACAGTATTGGTGGCATTAAAGAGTTTTTATGTTAAAGGCATATTTAAATATCTCTGCTACACAACTGAGAGTAGACTATCACCTAACAAATTGCAGGGGAGAAGGAATAGAAAGATTTGGTCGCACACATAATCTTTAAGTAAAACTCTAAAGTGTGATGTTTATTTACTTTAAAAAGTAATTCAGAAATGCTACTTCAAGAAAAACTAGAACATTTACACTCTTTTAAGAACCTTAAACAGTAGGAGGCATTTTAAAAAGAAGTCTAAATAAATACTTATATCGTTTTAGGGAATAGATATTTATTATTTCATATTTTACTTCTTGAGGGGAAGTAATAAATGTTAGAACCATTTATGCTTAATTAAGATTTGCTTTTACTAGCAGGTTTAGGTTAGTAGTGAATTCTCAAAACTAACCATATAATGAAATGATGGAAAATAGATCCATTTAAAGTAGATTGCATACATTGAAATTTTAGCACAGGAAACTAGAAGACAGTTTTACTTACCACTGGGAAAGTCTTTAATTTTCTCCACCAGAAAAATCTTTTGTAAAACCTTTGCAGTTAGAAGGAATGAGACCCCCTTTAAAATCAGAATATTTTAGTTTTTGATCCTGTGGCAAGAAAATAAAACTTAAACTCCGTGCTTCCTAATGTTAGTGCTTTTCTTTTTTTACTCCTGAGAAGGCCTGAGTAATTTTCCCATTTCTGATTTCTAGCGAATGTTAAGTGCCCAACTACATTTTAATTTCAGTTCTGTATTTTAAATTGGAGAAAAGGTAGCAAGGAAGGATGGCAGATAAATTGCTTTTTAAAAATCACTTGAAATAAGAGTAAATAAAGCTGCCTCACCGTGTCCCCGGATCCTTGTGGGTTGCGGGGAGAGGGTGTCAGCGAACATCTGTAATACTGTGTGGCTGGGATTTGGCCATTGGCATATTGTAATTATGATGGATTTCAGCGTTAAAAACTCAAGTGTAGCCTTGAGTAGAGATCAGGGGACCCAAGCCGACCTCTGAGGTCCTCTCCTTACAGCTGGCTCCGACCTTCCCGAGGTCTCTCCTGGGACGCTCAGGGGATGCAGAAGTATTGGACAATGGTCAGCAGATCAACAGCGACCAAATCAAAACCCCAGCTTCCTGCGTCGCGGCCGGGGGCGGGAGAGGGGGCGAAGCGCGGTCAGGAAGGACCTGCCCCGGGCGCCCCCGTCACCGGGGTTCGTGGGCCTGGGCTGTGGGGGTGCCTTGGGGAGAGACTGCCCCGCGCGGCCTCACCCTGTCACCCGCTCTCGCCGCAGACCTGCTGGAGGACCTGCCCGAGAGCCGCGAGTGCGTGAACTGCGGCTCCATCCAGACGCCGCTGTGGCGGCGGGACGGCACCGGCCACTACCTGTGCAACGCTTGCGGCCTCTACAGCAAGATGAACGGCCTCAGCCGGCCCCTCATCAAGCAGCAGAAGCGCGTGGTGAGTGTGACCGCCCTGCCCGCGGTCAGCCCCGGGGGCCGGGCCGGGACAGGTGCGGCCTCCGCCGTGCGGGCGTCCCTGGCCCTCCCGCACTGGCGCCGGAGCGGAGGTCACCCCTAAAACTGCGTCTGGGAGGCTGAGACATCCTTTCCCCCAAGCAATTTGCAGCGTTTACACAAGAGGGAAGGACGTCCCTAATTACAAAAAGGGAAAGTGCAGCTACTAACATTTTTAAATGTCCCCAAATTTATATATATATATATATAGATAGATAGATAGATAGATAGATGTATTTGCCAGTTCACTGAAATAATTCTCCAGCGCACACAAGAAGTTGATAATGGCGGTGACCTTTGGGGGGAAAAGCTGAGTAGACCGACCAGAGGCCAGGTGAAGGAAGGTTTTTTTTTTTTTTCCTACTGTGTACTCTTTGGTCTGATTTGGATTTTACTGTTGAAAAACCACGCACACTAGTAATATTGCCCTCAAATAGAATATGACAGAAACGCACCCATCCGCCTTCTCACAGGCTCATTCTGGGCCCCGTTCACGTCGTATTTTCTAATTCTCCGCCTCTTCTACCTCTTACCTGGGAGAGGGACAACAAATCAAGCCCCAAAGTGCATTTATCTTTCTGATTGCCCTTGAATCTGGTGAAAATTTATTCCAACCTTTGCTTGAAATCTGGCTGTTCAGAAAACTATAGAACTTGAGAAATGGGGTCATCTTTGCTCTCCAGTTGAGAATGAATTTTCACCAATTTAGACACTTTTTACCAAGTTTGAGAGTGTGGGAATTGTGATTTTCTTTTAGAGTAACCTCCTACTGTCACTGTTAGGCGTGGTTATTAGCAAGAGAGGGCATTTATCACTGTAGTGATTAGAGAAAATAAAGTTTTTGCAAACCCCATTGTAAGGCTAACATTTGTTTAGCCAAGTACTCATAATCTAATAACCTTTTAAAGCTAAATATTTTACAGTTAGATGCCAGACATCTTAAGTATCCAAGTAATTTATTTAATTGTTATACTCTAATTAGCAGGAACAAATGCTACACAGGTTGTTTGTGTTAAATAGATTAGAGTGAAATTGCATCACAATGTAAGTCTGACACCTTAAAGAGAAGCAATTAGTTTTATGGTTGTTTTGTTTTTAATGCATTTAAAATAAAGTGGCGCAGGTTAATTTAATGAGTGTATGCGTTGTAAGCTTGTTACAACCTCCCACAGCTTAAAATTTCCTTTAAAGGGCACCCTTGACTTCAGTGTGTGACTCTTATGGTTTTCATTTTTCTTAAATGCATCATATTAAAAAGGAAAAAGTAGTCGCTGGAAATTGTCCACAGAAGTTACTTGTTTTCTTGTATTAGAGAATGCGTGAACAATGAAACTGTTTATTATGTTTTTGGAAAGGCACATGGAGCAGGGTACTAGCTGAACTCTAAAAAGTAACATTTTTCTTGCAACTGAACCATATCTGGTATTGGAATAATAGCCATTTAGGTTCTAATTGCATTATAAAATTGATCTAATAACATCTGTATTTAGATAGTGCTATTTGTTTTGTATACTTACTCATAAATATAACTTCCCAGAAAGAAAACGGTTTTTAACATTTTTGAATCCATTTGTTTTCTCTGTGTGGGACAGGTGTCTTGGCAGTCACTAAGGTTAGCCAATATGCTTTGTAAATGGCTTAGAAATGATACCAATTCCAGGGTGTGTCCCTATCAATTAGTTCTTTTTGTGGGCTTATTTATGGTTTTGATGGGTCTAGCTTAGTTCTCAGAAACAGAATGTTGAACCCAAGTTTGTTTAGCCAGCAGTACAGAACTAATCACTTGTGAATTTGAACTTGCAATACCTTGCAAAATAAGAGATTTATGGTATATCTTGAATTCCTAGTCCGTGAGGAATATAACTGAAATCGCTTGTTACAAGGAACTTTTATAACCCATTCACCTGGATTTCACATGTTTATGAGGACTGGCTTCACTTCAATCTGCAGTTGACAGTCATAAAGTTCTTTGTTATAATGGCAAATTCTGATAACAAGTTTGCCTCTCACTGGCTCTAAATTCCACTGGAAACTGTCATAAATGGCTGGTGTGTGAAACGAACTTTCCTATCCCGCACCTAGAAAATTATTTTCTTTTAACCACCAAAAGAAAAAAGAAAAGCCTTGATGTGTAAGGGTTTATGAATAGGTTTTCATCATTTAGCAAAGCAATTTTCCAAATAGTTCTTATGTCAGCCAAGCATATTCATTTTAACCAAAAGTCAGATCGATTCTTAGCACTGACTTCTGAGAAATGCTGTAGTGCTAAAGCGCCTCTTTGTTTTTTAATGTGTCTGCAAAGAGTGATGCGAAAGTAACACAACAGGATGAACTGTCAACGCAAAATTCAATTTCATCCTTTAAATTTGCTTAGCCAGGGTCTTGGAAATCTCTGTTCTATAACCTGAATATTCAAGACTTGCTCAATTTACATTTTTGTTTTCCATTCTTGATAATTTCTTTTCTTCCCAAGCTTTGTAATTTTCAACTTACTTTGTTCCCTGAATTTTCCCCAGCACCGTTTTTTTTATACTAAAATTGCAGCACAATTTTTTATAGTAATTTAAAACAAATTTTAAAAGAAGTTTAGATTTGGTCTGGGCGTGGTGGTTCAAGCCTGTAATCCTAGCCCTCTGGGAGGCTGAGGTGCGAGGGATACTTGAGCTCAAGAGTTCAAGACCACCCTGAGGAAAGTGAAAATCTGTTTTCTACTAAAAAAAAAAAATTAGAAAAATTAGCTGGGTGTTGTGAGCACTTGTAGTCCCAGCTACTCAGGTAACTAAGACAGGGGCAGGAGGATTGCTTGAGCCCAGCAACTTCAAAGAATTTGAAGTTGCTCTCAGCTAGGCTGATGCCACTGTATTCTAGCCTGGGCAACAGTGAAATTCTGTCTCAAAAGAAAATTTATATTTGGTAATTATAAAACATTTTGTGTTTGGGCAAGAAATCATACTAGCTTAAATTCTCTTTATAACTCACATGTAGTAATTTAGAAGAAAGAAATTCCTTTTAAGGATGTTATGAGCATAAAGAAAACATGGAAATGGGAGTGATAGTGCCAGGCAGGTGGCCTTTCCTCGTAATAACAGTTTACCCTTAGTATGAACAAAAGTTGAGTATAACTGACGGAGCAAATAAAATACATTAGTTTCACTGTATATAAGACAATGCCAGCATTAGAACAATGTTGTAAACTTGGTCTGTAACCTTTGTAAAATGTATAGAACAAAAATTCAGGAAGCAGGCAATCATAGTCTATTAAAAAGTTTACTCCTTTCTTTAGAAAAATTATGCACCTTTTCGTAGGTCCATTTCCATTAATGTATATTGACCTTTGTAATGCTTCTGGTTTATTCCTCTACATGTATCTGAGAAATACATATGATTATCTCCAGTGGTCAGGGGAATTGGAGACTGCCCAAAGCCAGTTAGCACCTTGGCAGGTGGTTTGTGATTGCATTGCAGGACTTACATCTGGGACCTATGGTAATAGCCCAGCCAAGTGCTGTTTACGGATGGGGTGCCGGGCACTCTAACGTGAGAGTCTAGCTGTGTTGTTACTGCTGATGTGTTCTGGAAAGTAAGTCTGGGCAACTTTTAGACGATATTTTAATTCTCCTTAGGAAGCAACAGTAGTAACTGGGAAACTAAATTCTTAGAGAAGAAACTATGGGTCAGATTCTCCAAGTTACAATTCTGGTAGAAGGTTTTCACAGCGTTATGGGCCAAGGCGCGACTGCTTTTCACTTATTCTGTAACCTGAGGCTGTGCTCTCAAGTTGCAAATCAAATATATGGGGGATCAAGCATAGTTTGCGAACCTCAAGTTTCTTGGTCCAGGAAGGTCAACCTAATTACACTTGAAATTTTTCTCTCCAGGGACATTTTGTTTACAATAAATCAGGTACATGTTTGTTGATGACAGGGATGTGATACATAAAGATCATTTATGTTTTTCTGCTTACCTTCTTGTGCCCTTTTCAGCCTTCATCACGGCGGCTTGGATTGTCCTGTGCCAACTGTCACACCACAACCACCACCTTATGGCGCAGAAACGCTGAGGGCGAACCCGTGTGCAATGCTTGTGGACTTTACATGAAACTCCATGGGGTGAGCCAGTTGTTTTGCTCACTCACAGATACATTTAGTGTCTGGTTTGTACCTAGTTTTAGTTAAAGAATAGTCAACAGATGAAAGTGAAAAATTAATGCATATGTTTTGAGGATATTAAATATAATTTATACATGGAATGTGTCTATTTTATTAAATCCAGGATGCCATTAATTATAATATAAACTCTTATGTACCAGTGAGAAGCAAAATTGCTGCCAGTTAATCTAGCAGAAACATCCAATGTTAGACACATTTCAATTCTAGGATGAAGATGTGAAAATGTGTTTTAGAATTGATAACATGGTAGTAATCAATTTTTAAAAAACTGAATAGCTAAAGAAATCAATTAGATGAGTACGATAAATAGTATATATCTTAATTTTTAAAATATTGAAGTAATCAAAGACATTTGTGTGAAGTAATACATTTGATAGTTATAGTTTAGAATATCATGTATATCTTATTTTTTTCAAAGACTATTTCCAGATAACCATACTTCATTCTAAAAGATTGCACAATATTATAAACAGCTCAATCTCAAAAAGAAAAATAACCTCGAATCTGTAGGAGGAAGAGGGTATATGATCTCTTTGAAGTAAAAATACATAGTTAACAAATATTTACTCTGTAATTGTTTAAACAACAAAACATTAAGTTGAAGGGATTAAATTCTGCTTGGCAGATCACTCCATTTTCCTTGAAGGAATCTCTGCATTTGATGGGGAAAGTGTAGTCTTTGTGTGCTTAGAATCTATTGAGTGTATCTAAAAATTGGATTGCTACTTACGCCAAATTCTTTTGAATGAGGGCTTTCAATACCAATGCTGAATCTTTAGTTTGGTTTCTTTTTAATATTAATATTGATTAAACTTAGGACCTTTGTGACATTTTTTAAGGTGCCTCGACCGCTTGCTATGAAAAAAGAAGGAATTCAAACCAGGAAACGAAAACCCAAGAACATAAATAAGTCAAAGACTTGCTCTGGTAAATATAATAAAATGCTGTTTGATTGTAAAGTATTTGCCTACCTTAACAGTAGAGTACATGTGTATTTATAAGGTTAATTTCCACTGTTGCAGGTAATAGCAATAATTCCATTCCTATGACTCCAACTTCCACCTCTTCAAACTCAGATGATTGCAGCAAAAATACTTCCCCTCCAACACAACCTACAGCCTCAGGGGTGAGTGTTGAAACAATATTGCACTCCTTCTAAGTTAGTGGGTTGCTCTCTAGTAAATTATCTCAAATTTTATCTTATCTGGTAGTACAATAATCTAAACTAACAGTTCAGTTTAGTTAGTTGATACCTAAGAATAGTTTTTAGAGGAAATTACATTTAAATGTCAACAAAATGACAAACTGAAGTACTTTACAAACCTCTTAATTAAGATCTATATCATTCTTTATGGTTAAATTAACCCAAGTAAAAGCAAGAAGTTTTGGTTTTAAAGAGCTTTAAATTGTTTTATTTCCAGGTTTTTATCAGTTGCACTGTGTGTGTGTGCGCACGTGTGCGCATGTATCAAATATAGATCAGAAAAACTACAAGGCCAGTGGTTTCATAGATTCCAACTTAAATAGCATTTAAGTTGTTTTTGCTTGTAACATCAACTCCAGCTTTCTTTTGCTTTTTTCTCTAAATGCACCCAAAGCAAAACTCACAAAATGTTATATTTACTGATTTTCTTCACCTGATTGTTCTCTTGCTGGGACACCTTCTTCCAATGTGTCTTAATTGTACTGAGATTCATTTTAGCCACAAGACAAACCTGGGAGTGATTTGTGCTAGGGCAGATAGGAGAAGCTCAGGTCTTTGTGAAGGTCACAGTTTTTGTAAAGCTTTGATTGAAACTTAGGTTTGCCTCAAGTAAAGAGCATTTTCCACCCTAATGTTTTCCAAATTTACCTGGAATGCTGGAGAACAAAATTGCTGGGCCTCACCTCAGACCTCAGTGAGCCTGGGGCAGGGCCCTGGGCAAGTAGGGCTTTAAAATACGCCCTGGTGATTCTTAGGATTATGCTGAAAGTAGCCTAGGACCAAACATGGGCATTTAAATCTCCAGTTAGTGATTGTTTTCTACGTTTAGTTTTGTTCTGGAATTACTCTGGGGTACTTTAAAATACTACAGATTCCTGGGCTCCACCCTGGATTTTCTGAGTCAAGAGTCTCTGGAGGTGAGGCTTAGAAATTTGTATTTTTGAACAAGCGCCCCAGGTGAAATTGAAACTGCTGCCCTGAAGGTGTTTAGGAACTACTGACCTGGTTTCTTTGCATAGTATTTTTACTGACTTTAACAAACAGAAATTAAATATTTAAAACAAAATATTTGAATGGTGCTTAAAATTATATTTGTTATATCTTTTTGTCTTCCTACTCAAATTCTTTGTCCTTTTTCCGTAATAAAGGAAGACGTCTGTTCACAGTTTCATGAGGTGAAAAAAAGAAAGCCTTTTAGTTGACATGTTAGAGAATGTTTCTAGCCTTTATAAAGATAGACATTGGTGTATATATATATTTTAACAGGCGGGTTGATGTAATTTTAAGGATCTAAAGTGGTAAATACGATGTGTTGCTTGTGGGTACATGAAAAGAACAAAATTATTATAAAACATTCTTCATTATGCCCTTAGTCCTCAGAAGCAATTATGTAGCTAAAGAAGCCAGATCAATGTTTTGGTTTTCTAAAGCCTTGAGGGAGCAGCCCAATTTCTGGCCTTGGGAGCCCCTCTCTCCCAGCTGAAAAGAGGGTTGCGGCCGGCTGCACCGTCACTTCTGTTGGTGGTATATTCAATTTAAGTGTGCCAGAAGCCTAATTTGAATGATAAATAGTGCAGAAGTCGAGATATTTGCCCAACTACGGGCTGGGGGAGGGGGGAACTTGAAACCTCTGTGGGTGGATTCAGTTTTGCTCTTGGGGTTTTGTGATGTAAAATTTCAAAAGTGTTTATTTGCAAGTCGTAGGAGCTACCCTCCAGGAAAAAAGAGTAAAGAGGTCATGGAGAGGGCCCTGGTCTGGCTGGTAGAGGGCCCTGGGAGTTCTGCAGCTGGTTCTAGGCTTGTTGGTGTCCTGGATCTCTCATTTGAGCCACCTATGGAGTGGGTGGGTGGCGGGGAGCTTGCTGGCAGGTGCCCTGCAAAGGAAAGAACTAGAGCCCAGGAGACTATAAAGATGAGGTTTGAGACCCTTGTTTCACACAGGTCTTCTATAGCCCAGCCAGCCTCCCTGGGAACCCGGAGCTGGGCTGTGACTGGAATGTGCTGCAGCGGCGGCAGCTGGTAAAGACGGGACCGGGCTGCAGATATGCCTCCTGGCCTTTACTGGGGCAGGGGTGGGGTTGCTGGCCAGCCTGCCTTCCTCTCCTTCACCCTAGGGACCCTCTCCTCCTGGCCTCTCTCCGATGGCACCCAGCTGGCACCTGGCTTGTGGGTTTTCCCTTGATGGCAGTCGTATCATGGATGGCTCTACAAGCTCCTACCTGACAGCTTTGGTGGGGGAACCAGGCCTTCTTGGCAGGAGCCCACCTGCTGACTTCCTTTGGAAACTCTCTCTTCTCTAAGAATAATTATAGTAGACTTGAGTGGTTTCTGCAGGTTGTTACCAAGGCATGCCGTGGTCCCCATGGTCCTACTAGCACTTTGCAGGGTCTTCTGTAGGTAGGCTGAACCTTCATGCTTGTGGTGTGGTCAAAGAGGCAGCCAGTAGCCATGAAGAGTCTGCAGGTGGAGCCAGCTGGGAGCAGCTGGCAGCAGCATTTGTAAAGGTGGTTTTGTTGACAAAGGTGTGTTGTTTTCCCATTTTGGTCACAGGGCTTGATGTTGGTCTGTTGGTCAGCAGATGGTTTTGTAACTGCCTACAGGATTTTGGGAAATGCTGTAGGTGAAGAAAATATTATACTCCCATAGCAAGGCTGTGTTTGGTGTTTAGAAAGTGTATGTATTACTCAGCACCTTCCTTAGCGTGGAGTTTAAGCCTCCTGAGATAACAAACCCACCCAGTGATCTTTAGTGCTCCTTATGGCTGACTGGTGGAAATTAGTGGTGCAAAGTTACCCTCCTTTAATGGGGCAGCCGACTCCCTTGGCCATGTGGAAGGCAGGGTGAGGCCACACATCCCTCCATTTTAGAAACATAAGTGGCAACATAACTGTGCTGCTTTAATTATTGTGAATTGCATCAAGGAAGTTGAAGACTGTTTCAGAAATTTCTATCAGACTTGATTTTTTTTTTTAAGAGTCTCACTTTGTTGCCTGCCCTTGGCAGAGTGCTGGGGTGTCACAGCTCACAGCAACCTCAAACTCTTGGGCTTAAGTGATTCTCTTGCCTCAGCCTCCCAAGTAGCTGGGATTATAGACGTCCGCCAAAACGCCCGGCTATTTTTTGTTGCAGTTGTCGTTATTGTTTAGCTGGCCTGGGCTGGGTTTGAACCCACCAGCCTTGGTGTTTGTGGTTGGCGCTATAACCACTGTGTTATGGGTGCTGAACCAAGACTTGGCTTTTCATTTTAATTGCCCTCTGGAAAAATCAGTTGCATGTTTCCAGAGGGCTTCTTGTAAGTCCTAAGGCTTGCCGGGAGCTCTATCTACCTGGTGGCATCTGGATGCTACCATGGGCTAAACTCCCTTGGCTGAGGTTTAGGGGGCCATAGGAGCTGAATATCCTGGAAGGGGCTGTCTATTCTGCTGCTGGGAGTGGGGGCTCTGGGGCTTCCCTCCCTAGCAGGAATAGCAGTGTGGGCAGGATTTCTAGCACACAGCTTTCTTCTAGGATAAGTGTCAATGCCACAAAAATAACGCTTGCGTATGGTGCCTGTGGCTCAGTGGGTAGGGCTCTGGCCTCATATACTGAGTGTGGCGGGTTCAAACCCGGCCCTGGCCAAACTGTAACAACAAAAAAAATCACTCTGGCCTACCCTGAAGCCTTATTTCTTTGGCTTTTTGTGTGTTTTAGTTTCGTATACTTGTGGCTAATTTGTACTTTCATGAGACCTGTCTGAAAGAAAAGGAGGCCTTCCTTTGATAAGAGTCATGTGGCCGATATGGGATGACGTGGCCGCCTTGTGACTCTCCCTTGGCCATGTGGAAGGCAGAGGGAGGGCAGTGTCCCCTGCCTGAGATCACAGAGACTCCAGCCGTACAGCCTGGGATTAAAATACTGCCATTTTGTTCCTTTGGAATTCTTTGTCTGCATTAAAAAATATGTTGAACTTAATTTTTTTTAAACTTAATTTTTGATAGGCAATTGGTTAATTTCTGTGACAAATGTAGCCTTTCATTCTGGATAAAAATCTTCTATGTGTAAGATTTACTGACCTAAATTTTCTTTGGCATTTATTCTCCATGCATTGTAAGAATATTAAAATAATTTTTCATGAATTTCATTTATTTACTGGGTTTTTAAAATTTTTGTTTCAATATTAGAGAAGCCTATATTTTATAGGCCCTTTTGTTATTGTTACTTTGTGAGGAAACATGGTAACATGTTCTACTTCAGCAATTCCCAAAAAAAGATTTAATAAGTAGCCCATAAATGGTCCTATTCCCGTTGTAACTCCTGATAACTCAAAATTCATAAAACTGGAGGGTACTTTATATAGCTCAGTTCCCAAATTTTAGAGGTAAAGTATTTTTTTAAAAGAATTTAGGGTAGAAGACATTAATCTGGGAATGAAATTAGGAATAAGACAATGCTTGCAAATAAGGAATCATGGAACGTATTTTGCCTGCCTTAGGTTCTATAAATAATTACTTAAAATTTAATACTTTTAGGGCTGGGTGCAGTGGCTCACACCTGTAATCCTAGCACTCTGGGAGGCTGAGGTGGGTGGATTGCCTGAGCTCCTGGCTTTGAGACCAGCCTGTGCAAAAGCAAGACCCCATCTCTACTAAAAATAGGAAAAAAAAGAAAAAAAAACTGAGGCAAGAGGATCACTTGAGCCCGAGAGTTAGAGGTTGCCGTGAGCTATTATGCCATAGCATTCTACCCAGGCATTCTACGACAGTTTGAGACTCTGTCTCAAAAAATAAATAAATAAATAAAATTAAAAAAAAAAATAAAAATAGCCAGGCGTTTTGGTGAATGGCTATAGTTCCAGCTATTCTGCAGGCCGAGGCAAGAGAATTGCTTGAGCCCAAGAATTTCAGGTTGCTATTAGCTGTGATGCCAAGGGTCACAAAGTGAGACTTTGTCTCAACAAAAAAACAAACAAAAAAATCCCCCACATTTTTTTTTTTTTTTGAGACAGAGTTGCTCTCTCGCCCAGGCTAGAGGCAGTGACTTCATCATAGCTCACAACAACCGCAAACTCCTGGGCTTAAATGATCCTTCTGCCCTGGCTTCCTGAGTAGCTGGTACTGTAGGCATGGGCCACCATGACTGGCTAGTTGTTTCTATTTTTAGTAGAGATGGGGTCTCATCCTTCTCAAGCTGGTCTCCTGATTTCTTTTCTTATCTTTCTTTCTCTCTCTTTTTTATTTTATTTTTTTAGAGAAAGAGTCTCACTCTGTTGTTCCTCTTGGTAGAGTGCCATGGTGTCACAGCTCACAGCATCCTCCAACTCCTGGGCTTAGGCGATTTCTCTTGCTTCAGCCTCCTGAGTAGCTGGGACTACAGGTGCCCGTCACAATGTCCGGCTATTTTTTTATTTCAGTTGGCCAGGGCTGGGTTTGAACTCACCACCCTTGGTATATGGGACCAGCACCCTACCCACTGGGCCACAAGCACTACCCTGGTCTGCTGCTTTCGATCAATTCTTCTGTGTCAGCCTCTCAGAGTGCTAAGATTGTAGGCATGAGCCACCACACCCAGCCCCCAAATTAATACTGTTAGTTAATACTGCTTAAATTGATACTAAAACTTCCCATATAATGTTGCAGTCATCATTAAGCATAAAATATGGAAGTGCATGGAGATGGACTGTATCCGGCGAGCCCTTACTTTGTTGGTTGCTGTTCTAGTTAGGAAGCATTGTTTTGTCGTTTATAGTGGAACAAAACAAGGCGTCAGACCTGAAGTTGTTCAAAATGTAGTGGTATAAGGCAGGTATCATCGTGGATGTTACATATTCAGATTTGAAAATGTTTTAAGTGAGTGATAGGAAGAGTAAAATTTGAATTGGTGGGTAGGATTTTTGCAGGGCAAAACTTGGGAGACAACATGGGAGTGTCTTGTACTGAAGGGAAATGGAGATCATTGTGTCTGGAATGTAGGGTGTAAGGAGCCAACAGCAGTAAATGAGGCTGGTAAAACAGGTAGAAAGTAGATATTTGGTAAATATTTCAGACTGGAGTGTAGTGACTGATGCCCATAATCCTGACACTCTGGGAGGCAGAGGTAGGAGGATCCCTTGACCTCAGGAATTTGGGACTAGCCTGAGCAAGAGCCATCTCTACTAAAAATAGAAAAATTAGACTGGTATCATGATGGGTGCCTGTAATCTAAGGTATTTGGGAGGCTGAGGAGGGGGATCACTTGAGCCCAGGAGTTTGAAGTTGCTGTGAGCTAGGCTGATGCCTCAGCCCTCTAGCCTGGGCAACAGAGTAAGACACTGTCTCAAAAAAAAAAAAAAAAAGAAAATATTTCAAATCAACATCAAGTCAGGCCTAGGCTGGGCACAGACTACAGGATGGACTTTATATAACTTCCCCTTGTGATAAATGTGTTTTCTGTCTGTAAGCTGAGTCCAACAATTAAAACATTCTTAATTAGGAGTACTGCGTTTTGATAATTGATGTAAACAAATGTTAGCATGCTTGTGCTTGTTCGTTTTACAAGCAAGGTTTCCTCCTTGCAATTAGTAAGGAAAAGAATATCTGCTTGGAGCTGGTTGTACTCTCTGACCTTAAGTCCTTATGACTTTGGCCTGCCCTGTGGTCTCTGTGTGCAGGGCTTCTCAGGGTACGATGGTTGGGGCGGCTGCAGGGTAACCTCCTAATGGAAACACATAGGCCTGGGTGTGTTAGTGACAGGAAATAAGTTTCCCTGCCTTTGTGGGTTCATTGTTGGTGACATTCTTTGTGATTTCCACAAAGACCATGGAGGCAGATCTTCTCAGACTGAGAGACAGACTTAATCTCAGATCTGTCACTTTGCCTTTGTGGGTGGTAGCCTTAACCACTCTTTGATCAGTTCCTTGCTATTTAATTGGTGTCATTCTTGTCCCATGTGTGCTTCTGGGATGCTCTGTGTCTAACAAGACCTTTCCCTGTTAACAGGGACCTCCTGAGCTTAGTGGTAGTTTGAAAAAGTTAACACACACCCCTAAGTACTTACAGCTAACAGTAGTGATCTAGGGATCAAAGTGTGTTAGGATTAACAATGCGCTTTATAAGGTCTTCTGGCAGGTTGGGCTTGTAGTCCCAGGTGGTGGTAGGATTGCTTGAGCCCAGGAGTTCAAATATAGCTTGGGCAACATAGTGAGAACTTGTCTCTAAAAAACAAAAAAAAAATTATAAAAATTAAGAGGACCCTAAACTCAAGGCTTTCAGAATAAAGCTTAGGCAGGTTAATATTTTAAGATTATTTTTATAGGTCTTCTTTTATGGGTGCCATTTGCATCTTGTGGTGGAAATTGAAAAATGACACTTTAGTCCTATAGCTCACTGTATAGTTTACAATTGAGAGGAGGGTTCTTTATTAATAGATTTCTACTCCACAGTGTTTTTCTTCTATTAAGAGCTGAGGTAGGGCTGGATGTGGTGGCTCATGCCTGTAATCCTAGCACTCTGGGAGGCCAAGGTGGGTGGATTGTCTGAGCTTAGGAGTTTGAAACCAGGCTGAGCAAGAGCAAGACCCTGTCTCTAAAAAATAAGCCAGGTGGGGCAACACCTGTGGCTCAAAGGAGTAGGGCGCTGACCCCATATGCCAGAGGTGGTGGGTTCAAACCCAGCCCCGGCCAAAAACTGAAAAAAAAAAAAAATGCTGGGTAGGCCAGGCTGGGTGGCTTATGCCGATAATCCTAGCACTCTGGAAGACCAAGGCAGGTGGATTGAGCTCACGGGTTGGAGACCAGCTTGAGCAAGAGCAAGACCCCATCCTTAAAAATAGCCAGGTGTTGTGGCAGTGCCTGTAGTCTCAGCTACTTGGGAGGCTGAGGCAAGAGGTTTGCTTGAGCCCAAAGTGTTTCAGGTTGCTGTGAGCTATGATGCCATGGCACTCTGCCTAGGGTGACAGAGTGAGACTGTCCCCCCCCCAAAAAAAAAAAAACTCAAACAAAATATCTGAGGTACATTAATGAAAGATTTATATATTGCTTAGAGTTTAAGTTGCTTTGACTCCGAGGAGCTTGACTGTGAAAGGACACCCCAATGTAAGAACTGGAACTAGGGCAGAAAATCCCTGCTTCACTGTTACTTTGAATTTCCACAAGAGCCTTCAGAGTACTTGAGAGCCAAGCAGTGGAAGGTTAGTCTTTTTATAATCTAGGTCTTGCCTTTGGTGAGTTTTTTACCTTTTCCCGTTCTTTCTTATAAGATGGTAGACACAGGGAGGCAGGAAACCAGTAGTAGTTTTTTTTTTTTTTTTTTTTTGAGACAGTCTCACTTGTAGAATTGCCTTCAGTAGAGTGCTATGTCGTCACAGCTCACAGCAACCTCAAACTCTTGGGCTTAAGCGATTCTCTTGCCTCAGTTCCCGAGTGGCTGGGCTATAGGCGCCTGCCAAGATGCCCAGTTATTTTTAGACTCTTTCTTGCTCAGACTGTCTTGAACATGTAAGCTCAGGCAATCCACCCATGTCGGCCTCCCAAGTGCTAGGATTACAGGTGTGAGCCACTGCACCTGGCCAAAAGCCAGTAGTTTCTATCAAGTACCTTTTATGTGACAAGTGCTTCACCTACATTTTCTTTTTCGATCCTCTTGAGTGGGACCCAGAAGGTAAGGAAGAGCCCAAGGTTCTGTGTCATACAAATTAAGAAATGGGCCAGGCTTTTGGCTCTAGTTCTGGCCAATGCAGAGTCAATGTTTTGTTACCACTGTAGCATGCTAGATTGACATGTGATATTAGTTCATCTTTTTTTTTTTTTTAAGCCAGGGATATTTTCCTTTTTTAAATAAATTATATATATTTTTTCCATTTATTAAAGCTCATCAAAGAACTCCCAGTATTATTTAGTCTTCTCCATTCTTCAGTAATTACGTATTCACACAGCAGGGCACCATTTCATATCTTAAATCCAAGGGCTCTCATACATTCCTTATGGGCCTCAATTAGGTGTCCACAGTGTTCTTCTCCTTTCTCGATGATATATGCATCGTGTGCCTTCTTGGTTTCTGGGCAGGCGCAGCAGGGCTTCTGCGGCTTCTTTACCTGAGACTCGGATGGGGTGGTGCTTGCAGCTGCCACATTTGGCATCTTTCGCACCAAAAGTAGCTACCAGCGCCAACACTCTAAACTCTAGCAGCCTCAGCAAGTGCCTGATATTAGTTCATCTTTTTGAAATCTTTAGAGAGAAAGTAATGTTTTCTTAAGGAAATTTGACCGATCTTGATTAGTGATTTCAGCATGAAATATCTTCCCACTCGAAACAGGGAAGAAAACAATGGAGAAGTGATTTGCTCATGACCAAGTTTGTGTGTGAGGTGCTTAGTGCAAATTTTCTTGTCAATATTTTACTTAGAAAAAAAATGTACTAAAGTACTAAAGAACATAGGAGTTGAGTAATATTAGGTAGAAAAAATGATAGGAAGTAAAAAATTACTATTGCTATATCTAATGTCCTTATAATGTAAATGGTGGATCTTTGTGTTTGAAGGTTTGTTAAAAATAACAAATACAAAATACTACATTTCTCTAATGGTGTTATTTGAACCCATATACAAGTGCTAAGTTTGGGCACTTTTTGGAATGTTTGGACTGCTTTTTATTCGTTTGTATGAAGTCATTAGAAAAGCATTTCTTAATAGGCAAAGCCTCCCCCCCCCCAGTCTATTGTCCAAAGTGCTCTTTTCTAAATGAGTAAAAAAAGAGTTAAAAAATCATTAATCTCCCACAGGGCCTGTGAGAGAGTTGCGGTTAGGTATTATTATTGCCTCATTTATAAACCCGCGTCCACAGTGACTCCATAAGGTCACAAAACAAGCCAGTGTTGAAGCCGAGACTGGAACCGACGTCTCCTGCCTCCCAGTCCCGGGCTGTTACCACTCCCAGGGAGCTGACCAATCATCACGGTTATTAATATCCCACTTGCCACATGCTACAAGCCATGAACATAAATATTTTGCTGGCATTTTATCTTCACACTCCCATGTGCCAGGCTACCTTTCTTTCTTCCTTCACAGCCCCTTCTAATAACTCACGTTCCTGCCTGACCACACTGGCCTTCGCATGAAAGTCACACGTCACCCCGGCAGGGAATGTTCCAGCATGCGGAGTTTGCATACTTTCATTTTTATTTCAAGGCTTTTTCAAGACTTCCCTCTTCTTGTGTGTGGTGTGTGTGAGAGAGAGATATAGGAGGATGGTGGTGAGGAGTAGTTGGGAAACACATTATGCTACATTAAGATCCAGTGGCTTTGTATGCATATTAGGAAACAGTAAGTCTGTATTGCACTTGAAATATAATTTATAACATATACATCCACCTAATTTATCAGAGAACTGTGGTTTATTTAATAAGTGACTCATTATCACAATCTGATAACCCTCTGGCTATCAGAATACTGGATAAAGAATAAGTGTAGGAGAAATTATTCACCGTTTTGTGCGGCCTCATCCCAGAACACAACTTCTCTTTGCAAATTACAGATTCTTTACAGTCCCCCCACCCCAACCTGCCCCGCCTCTATAAGAATATACAGAATTGTCAAAAAACTTGAAATAATGTTACGGGAAAACAAGGCCAAATTTAAGAAATCTGGCTTACAATGCTCTGAAAGGTTATTGCTAAATGAATCTTTGAAGAAAACGAATTCCTTTACTGGAACAAAAGTAATTTATTATGCATTTCATGGGTGTCTGCCAAAAGGGTTACTAGCAATATGAAGAGCCAAAGGGTATGAATTAAATACAATTTGTTATCTCCGTTCCTGTTTAGGCCTACCTGTTAATTTTCTCTGATATTTTAATAATTTCTTTAAAAAAGCATCTCCAAAAACAGGTTTTGGCAATGTGATAGTTTGTAACTTACTACTTAGATCAGGCTTTGTGAAGGCCAAGTACTCAGAATTTGTGAGAATGAGCAAAAAAAGAGGTTATTTTATTGACCTCAGATTTTAAGAATGATTTGAATAAATACACAACAAGGCATTGATTTAATGTCCTGTTGGGGTCTTGTGAGTAAACAGAATTTCGAGTCTGATTCACTTGGTGGCTGTTTGGGTTGTCAGTCTGGCACGGTTTCACCAGAACTGGGGCACGTGCTCTAGAACCATATTTTTATTTTATTAAACGCAAATATTTTACATTTAAAGCTCTCATTAAATTTAGTAGCTTGATTCGTGGTGAAGTCTGAATATGGTCAAAAGTTTATTCTGGGGGTTCACGGATTAGCAGCTGGAAGGAAACAGATTCAGGCAGCCAGGCGCTAGCGAGGCTCTGTCTCTGTTGAGTACAGCGAGCTGCCAAGGTTTCGTAAAGCCTCCGTTTTCCTCCTCCTACTAGGGAGAAAAAGTAATTCCTACCATCTGGTCTTTCAGAGTATTGTGTAGCATTAAGTGGGAGATGCCTGGAGACCTCTTTGAAGTTCAAGAAGAACAGCACTACTTAAATAGAATCTAGGAAGTTAGTGATGCACTGTGTTTGCACGCCATTTTTTTCTTCTGAAAACTATTACAAATAGATCCTTACTTTCCTAATGGGGACTTTTAGAGATGAGGAGTTGTTGTGTTAAGAAAGTAACCATAGCTTAAGATTTTTATTTCTCTGATAGCTACAGTTTTTCATTTCCTTCTGATGCATAGCATTCTCATAACACTGTCTGTGGTTTAAGGGCAAGGTCAATGCTGCTGTTCTTTGCCCATGGTGTGCCTTCTCTGATGGCAGCGGAGAGGTTAGGATGCTCTATCTAATCTCCTGAAAAAGCCAATTTTGTTATAAAAATTAAGCTCATAATTCACCAGCTTATAAACCTTGTCTCAGGCTACTTTACCACTTAATTTTAAGAGTAGAATAGAGCAATCCATTCTGATTCAGCTGTGAAGATAAGCTTTTCTGTTAGTGTGCTCATTCACTTCAAATTGTAGGACAAACCCTCCCCCAGGCAATTTGTATTTGTACATTGGTACTTTGCCGATGATCCCAGGGTACTTATAAACTTTCAGGGATGTCTTTCTTCACCACAGCCTGCTTGCTATTCAAGTGTGCACAGATGCATAAAATAGTTGGCTCCTTTGCCTAGATCAGATTGTGTGTATAGAGTTGCTTTCCTCTCTTTAAAAAGAACAGCATCTCTTGGTGTGGATGTAACTGGCCTACCCAGGTTCTGAAGAAGCTGGAGGGGTAGGGGTCTAGGTTGGGGGGGAGTGTAGCTGGTGACATTGTCACTTGGGAATGTGTTTGCTTAATTAAAAAACAAAGAAACATGAAAGTTATTCTGCTAAACCTGAGTCATGTCATCATTTGAGGGGACAGAACTCTCCCGTGGGAGAGACGGTATTTGTGTTTTCTTGTTAAGCTGTTATGGGAGAATCTGAGGGTTGTTTTTTTTTTTTTTTTGAGACAGTCTCATTATGTCACCCTTGGTAGAGTGTCATGGCGTCAGCTCACTGCAACCTCCAACTCTTGGGCTCAAGAAATTCTCTTGCTTTGGCCTCCCAAGTAGCTGGGACTTCAGGCACCCACCACAATGCTGGGCTATTTGTTGGTTAGCTGGTGTGGGCCAGGTTTGAACCTTTCAACTTCAGTGTATGTGGCTGGCGCTGTAACCACTGTGCTACCGGCACTGAGCCAATCTGAGGATTTTGTTGTGATTGATTTTCACGTGTCCTGGTGGAGACAGAATTGTTGTGTGGTCACGTATCCTTCATGTGTCACCCACCTTTGTTATCGGGTCACTTCTGCGTCTAGTTCTGTGCTACCTCCATCTCAACTGAAGTGAGCATGAAAGTGTTTCCCCTTTGTTAGAATTTATGCATAGTTTTAAATTTTTCTTTGGAGGAAGGCAGCTATACAGCACCGCAGGAGTCTAACCTAGAGGTTACAAAAGCAGAGAGGCACTTTGGCAGTGAGGGACGGCTGGCTTCCCCTCACCCGAGAAAAAAATGTAACCACAAACTCACTGAGATGTGTAGGAAGGACAGATGAGAGGCTGTGGAGGCCGACAGTCTGACTTGGAGTTAAGGGGGCATTATGATCACCATCAAAGTCTTGTGCTCTGGGAATGATCACACACTTACCCTTCAACCTGCCTGGGGTGCAGTGTTTTCTTTCTTCAGATCAGAACTGCATGAAGAGAGATGATAGCACAGAGGATCGAGTGCTGTAAAACCAGACTCTTTGAGTTGTCTTACTCAAAAATGAAATTTATGCATATACTTCACAAGCAGGGGACCTGGGTTATTCTTCTGAAAAAGCTGTGCCCTTTGCTCTGTTCTCTTGCCTTTCCAGAGTATCCCCATTATGGGATATGTGAAGTGAAGGAAAAGAAAGAGGAGCATATCGCTGGGTTGTCTACGTGAGTTTATCCAATCACAAATCTTTGACTTTTCAGATATGAGTCCAAAACATAAGAAAGCCTTCCTACAGGAAAAAAAATCTGCGTGATCTAGAGATGAAGTGAGCCCACTTCCCATCCGGGTGGGTAGTTCCCATGTTCCCATCTGCGGCAGCCCGAGTTCTCCCTGGTCCTCTATTCCCTTTCAGAGGGAGTTTTCCAGCCAGGCTGCTCTGCCTGTCTCCCACCTAACCTGGCTGCTTTCAGTGCTAAGCCCAGGCTGGGTCTGGTGCTGATAACGCATTCTTTCAACAGGAAGTGCCTCCATTTTCAGTTGTCTGTGGGAGGGTGGAGGGCAGATAAGCCGTGAATGGAAACACAGAGCAGATTTCTGCTCCACCCTCATATTGCACTTTGATCAGAGAGAGGGAGAGAGAGAGCGTGGCCCTCCGCCTGGCCCGACTGCCTGCTGGGAGGAGGAAGGATGGCTGAAGCGGTGGCGCTGCCAAGCTCTCTGCTCCACTTCTGCTCTGGAGCGTTTGCTTAGGTTGGTTTAAGCTCCTCAAACGCCTGCTTTTGCTTTACTGAGATACCTGCCACCTGAGCTAAAGTCTTTGAAGGATTACGTGAGATGTGGGGAAACATATTAACCAATTGAAATTTATTCATTTGGTTGTTTGTGTCTATGGGGTCTCATAGGTCATCATAAATTTTCCGTCCCTCCCACCCCCCAGATTATACTGATTCTTACTAGGTTGCTCTTGAATATCACCAATGGAGAAAAGGGATTTAAAGTGAACAATGGTTTCTTAGGGAGGGTGATGGTGCCACTTGTAAACTCCTCCATGGTGAGAAAATGCCAGTTTTGAGAGCTTAGGTTACACTGGTGCATTGAGGTAACAGGTTCAGCGTTGACACTTGTACAAGCAGTGCGTGGCAGGCATGGGACCAGCCTATGCCAGGGGCATGGAGATGATTTCAGGACTGCATGGGGGCTTGTCTCACCCTCCCTCTTCTGATTTCTCCCTGTTTTTTCCAAGCTGCTCTTTGTTCTCATCCAGGCTCGTTTGCCCCTCAAGTGTTTCTGCCTCATGTTTCTGGTACTCACACATCTTCTCCTCACCCCAAAGTTAGAGTTTAACTGTGCCATTCAATTAAATAGTCAAAGAAAAAATATCCAAAGAAAGATAAAGAGAGTTAACAGGCTTGGCCCTGCTAGATGGTCCCCTGTCTCCTGCACCCCCCGGGGGCTTTTGTAATATTTACACATGTGCCTGGACAAATTGTAGTTATGACATAGGATTTCTACCTTGCTGCTTTTCAGTTAACATTGTATTACAGAATTTTTTCCATTTTGCCACATAGTCGTGTTATTTTTAATAATTGCATAATAATTCACGGAGCAGGTGAGCCCTCCTTTTCCAAGCTGTTCCCGTATTATTGGACAGTAGATTGTTTCCATGGTTTCCACTATTATCAAGTAACCCCGCAGTGGATGGCTTCCTTTGTGGAGCCTTTCCTTTCTTTTGAATTATTTCCTTCTAATACATTTCCAAAAGTGAAATTATAGAGGTAAGTAGGGCCTACACTTCTAGATGGGTCTTGACACAAAGCTAGATGGTGCTTTGTAAGATGTGTGTACCAGCATTTAGCTCCAGCAGTCCTGGGTGAAGGCAGTGGTGTTACCGCATAATGATAGCCTCGCTTAGTGTCATAGATTTTTTTTCTTTACGTGTTTAAATATTATTATATTCCCCACATAAAAATAAGGCTATTAAACCTTGTCCCATTTTTTTTTTTCTTCTGACAGACTCAGCCATTTGTAATTGCAAATGAGCCGGTATTTGTCAGCAATTTTTGAGGAGTACATCACGTGTCTTTGGGGTTTGCCTGCCCTTTGACAGTAGGACTCTTGGCCTGCCTAGCAGCCAAATATTTTGAATGAAAAATAAAAAAAAGGTGCCCCTAGCAAGGTGGTTACAGTGCCAGCCACATATACCCAGGGTGGCAGGTTCAAATCCAGCCCAAGCCAGCTAAACAACTGCAACAAAATGGACATTGTGGTGGGTGCCTGTTGTCCCAGCTAGTTGGAGGCTGAGGCAAGAGAATTGCTTAAGCCCAAGAGTTTGAGATTGCTGTGAACTGTGACGCCACGGCACTCTACCGAGGGTGACATAGTAAGACTGTGTCTCAAAAAAAAAAAAAGAGACAAGAGTTATTTCAGCCAGTGGCTCCTGGGATTATTGTTTAGGTGTAAGAATAGTACTCAAGATGTTGAAATTTCTTTAATATGGCATGTTTGAAAAGAGGGCCAGTGAGCCTTCTGGAGGCTGTGGAAGCGCCTTCGTTTCCTTTATGAAGAGCCGCCAGTGACAGCTCCAGTGGGAGTAGGAGGCCCTTCTCCCCGAGCTCAGTCCCCACTGTGCCTGTTCTGCTTAGTGATGGCAGTAACTTGCTGAAGAATGAACTTTTAACAATCATAATACGGTAACAAGATTCACTTATACTTAAGAAGTCTTTATGATTCTCCAACACTGTTACAAGAGTTTTACTTTAGCTACTTTGAGTCTTGCAACAAGCTTATGACACAGGTGCTTCTTTTTATTTCCATTTTATAAGTGAGGAAACTGAGGCACAGGAAGTTTTCTAGCCTGCCTCTCCCACACAGTCTTTCTTCACTCCTCTGCTTAATCTTCTGTTTTCGGCTGGCCTTTCTTCTGAAAGGGCCAGGCCACCACCTCACCCTCCCCACGTCCTGTGTGCCTGCCTCTCTCTCTCTCTCTTTTTTTTTTTGAACACCCTTTTCTCGCCAATAATAACAGCTTCTCTTTCTGGAATGTTTAACATGGCAAAGCATCATGCTGATGCTTTTAGAAACATTAGCTCATTTAAGTGTTGCAACCATACCTGAGGTAGGTGATGTGATGATGAGCAGTGACAGGAGGCGGCCCAGGGAGGTGACTGAGCAGGGAAGGCCTCGAGCCCAAGCTCATCTCCACTGTGCAGGCCCCTCCCCAGGAATTCTTGCCCCTCTGCAATTCCTTTTCTGACTCTTCTCTGCTTTCCTGTCTCAGCCTCTCATTTGTCATTCACAGTGGACAGTGGACAGTGCACAGTCTGAATTTCCAGCATGTGTGTGTCCTGGCTCCACACCCGCCCTGGCAGCCCCTCCACAGCTCTGAGCCCCAGTGTCTGGCTCTCAGTTGCTGCTTTGCTAATGTTTCTTGTTGCTGGCCGTGGTGGTGACAGACCCCTTTGCTGCCTTAGCACCTCCTGGCCATCTGAGAGCTTCCCTAGCCAGTCCGGGCACCCTCTCCATTTCAGAAATGGCATTTGCCACTGGCGAAGATATGTACAGGTGTGCCTTGTCTTAGAGAGGGCAGATCAATGTGAACTTGGTTGTGACATAAATTGTTACAACGGAACTTACTCTTTCTTCCAGTTATATAATATTTCCTTTTTAAAACAAACAATTCATTTGGAATTGAATAGCGCCTTTTTGTTTATTTCTTTGAGTGTTAAATCTGGATCCACATTGGATTTGCTTATAGTAGAGGTTTTGGACTTAAAGGCCCAAAGTCTATGATCACGACCAAATCCAGAACATTCTGTTTGCTTGACAGGATTATTTCAGCTACTTTGGAGTTTTCACAAGAATTCATTTTAAAGTTTAGACATCTCAATGCCTTTGTGAAATTTAACTTTTTAAAATGCACTAAGAGCCCTTGCTTTAAGCCTTTATGTTGTGTTATTAAAACAAAAGTTTGGGTGTGGGGCTACTGTTGCCTCTGGATTTTCATAAACCCTCTTTTTTCCCAAGAAAGGGAAGGATTGGTTATCTGTGGAGGGGTCAGGCTTGGCCTGTCTCTTCAGGGAGAACCTTGGATGGATGATTGGACCTGGCAGGTTTGTTCTCCTGAAGTTCTGCCGCCCAGCTTCACCAGTTATTGTGATGGTTAAAGTGAGGCAGATCTTGTTGGAAAAAAGAGTAGGGTAGGACCATACTGACCTCCAGCTCTGAAGGCTCAGCTTGTGTCCTTTCAGTTCCATCTGTGTCTGCTGCTGTGTGCTTCGGCGCGGCCACTTAAACAACTGCTTTGAGGACTTAATGGGATTGTGCAGTATAAAAGAAATTCTTTGAAAAGTACAACATGTTCTATCTCAATCAAGTATCCAATAATTTAAGGAATGGAGCTCTGAAAGCTTGGAAAAATAAGGGGCTTCTGAACTTTCAGAAGGAAAAAGGTGTTTAAAACGTACATGATTATGGCTAGATTTTTCAGAGTATCTTTCAAAAGCAAACATTTTCCCCCCCCAAACTGTAGTCTAAACAGATTTTAGTTATTTTGGTTTGTTCTTTCTAAATTCTGTAATGTTTTGTGTATAGCCTTTCTCATTGAGATGGAAAGAATGAATGAAACAGGGGAAAGGTGAACTTGTGGTTCCAGAAGTCATTGCCACAGTCATGACAGGGAGAGGATGTTAGCATTTTCTTTATAATGTGTTCCGTTTCAAACCTAGCCTGTTCTTGTAAATACTTAAGGTAAGTGAGATAGATATTAAAACCGGTATATGCATGGGTTTATTTTCCATGAAGTCAGTGCTCCAAAATTTCATTTATCAGGGAATATAGAGTTTGACATAATCACTAAGTGATAGGGCTGGATGTGAGTGTGTGACAGTGCGTGTGAGCGTGTGCACGTGTGTGAGCGTGCTCTGCATTTTCTTTTGAAATGATTACATTGTGCATCATTAAAGCCTGTTTACCTGCAAGTGTGGTTTGTTTATTGTCAGAGATTTTAGAGTGTGGGAACTTTTTTACAAATAGGGTTCCTCTCCCCTTTCTTTTGTCCAGATCTGTGGTGGTTACTGCCCTGAGTTCTGAGGTTTCTAAGAGCTTAAGCAGCCAGGGTCAGGCTCATGGCGCTGTGCATGAGCTGTGATGCGACTTCATTTCCTTCTACCTTGGCACTCCCCGAAGCAGCTTGGCCCTTGCTGTGCTGACCCATTTCATTTGTTCCATCGTGTTTTGCTAGCAGGATTGTAACCATCTCCCTTTTTCTCTGTCCCTGTCTTTTCTGCCAGGCGGGTGCCCCGGTAATGTCTGGTGCAGGAGAGAGCACTAACCCCGAGAACAGCGAGCTCAAGTATTCAGGTCAAGATGGGCTCTACATAGGGGTCAGTCTGGCCTCGCCGGCCGAAGTCACATCCTCAGTGCGACAGGATTCTTGGTGCGCCCTGGCCCTGGCCTGAGCCCACGTTGCCCGGAGGTGTGGAGGGCAGCCTTGCTGTGCTTGGGTCTGATACTGTCCAGCAGTCCAGACAATGGCAACTGTGCTGACAGAACGTGATTTCTGTGCCTTTATTTTAAAAGAGATGTATTTCCCAAGAGGCTTGCTGAGGAGTAAAGAAGATGGCGCTGTTCCCCGGAAGGGCCGGAGCCCTGAGCACCTGGCCTCCTCCCTCCAGCCAGGGCCACCTGCCACCAGCCTGCCTCTGGCTCACCCCAGGGCCACTTCCAGAAACCTGGACAAGGGACCAGGGCCTTGCCTGCTAATGACTGTGGAGAGAGATTTTTTTTTCTTTTTTAAAGATTTTATGTGTATTGCCCCAAATCATGTGCTTCTTCTGATCAATTTCGGTTATTCCAGAATTTCATCGTCCTTTTTCCATATCCAAATTTCACATGCATTCACGGAGAAGATCCTTTGAGGCCATTTGGTACACGTCTCTGCAGGCTGAACTGGTTCATGAGGTCTCGTCAAGAATATCACTCGGTTTGCGAGACTGCGTTGTAACTATAACCTATACTGTGTCTGATGTTTCTCGAAGTTCATGTCGGGTGACTGAAGCCAGTTGGGATTTATAAACAGGGTAGCAAGCGAGATATTTTTCTTCCATGTATACAATAATTTTTTTAAAAAAAAAGTGCAATTTGCGTTGCAGCAATCAGTGTTAAATCATTTGCATAAGATTTAACCACATTTTTTATAATGAATGTAAACATTTTAACTTAATGGTACTTAAAATAATTTAAAAGAAAAATGCTAACTTTAGACATTCTTACGCTTCTTTTACAACTACATCCCATTTCTATATTTCCAATTGTTAAAGAAAAATATTTCAAGAACAAATCTTCTCTCAGGAAAATTGCCTTTCTCCATTTGTTAAGAATTTTTATACAAGAACACCAATATGCCCCCTTTATTTTACTGTGGAACACGTGCTGGAAAAATTGCAACAAAACCTTACTACCTAACGGATAGCATTTGTAAATACTCTAAGCGTCTGTAAACACTCTGATGAAGTCTGTACAGTGTGACTAACCCACAGGCAGGTTGGTTTACGTTAATTTTTTTTTTTTTAATAATGGGATGTCATATGGAAACCTATGCCACCAGAGTTTTAAAAATAAAAAGGGTATTGTTTTGTCTTCTGTACAGTGAGTTTCTTCCCCTTCAGCTTCACTTCGGTTCTGTACGTGCCTATAAGACAAGCGCATGTGAGTTTACAAATTGCCTCCTTTCACAGCATTGCCCGTTCAGGGCCGTTTTATGCCTTTGATGTCTTGGTTTATTTGAAGTTAGTACATGGAGTTATCACTTTCCATTTGCGCTGGGGACAGTTTTTAGAAGTGAAAAGGAATCCGTGTTCTAAGACATTAACTGGGATTATAAGCATTCTGTTTAGGATCAAAACATTTTAGAAAGTCCAGATTTTCTTTTCTTGTGAATGAAATACACTCTACGCCCAGGAGCAGAACAAATTCCTTCCTAGTCTGTTCCTTTTGCAAAGTCCCATGAAGCCTCCGAACTCCTCTGAGTTTGCAGAGCTTCCACCACCAGAGGACACGCAGACATGATCTGAACGGCCTCTTGGTGTGTTCTTTTTGTTCGGGGAGTCAGGAGGCTGCTGCACAGCACAGGGTGGTGTGGAACCCGGCTCCCAAGTGTGCAGCATTTTCATTTCTTTCCATGTACGTGTTGCAGCCATTCTATGGGGGTTCAGTCTGAGTCCGGAGAGGTGTCTTCCTCAGTGGTGGCAGATACCGCTTTGAATGGGTGGTGGTGTCAGTTGCCAGGCTCAGGGCTGGCGAGTGTCTGTGTGTCTCAGGGAATCTGGTGAAGCCCACATGCACGTTGGAACGTGGTTAAGAGTGCTGGGTATGCAGTCAGACCACTGGGCTTCAGGTTCCTCCTGGGCCACAGATGAGCTTTATGACCTCAGGCAAATTATCCAATGCTCATTTTCCTAATCTGTAAAATAAGACGAATAGCATATAACTCACAGGGTTAAAAGCGCTTCACACAGAGTAAGCATTAAGTGTTACCTTGACTTTGAAAGAGTGTAGCATGACCTCTTACAAACAGCGTGGGTGCTTTGGATAATGTCTTACTCCCTGTGCTGTCAGAAGCTGTGGGCTGTAAGGGTCTGCCGTCCCTTGGTCACCTGTGCTTCCTGAACAAGGCTGAGGAGGGTGAAATGAGTGACTCCCAACACTCTGGGGGTGGGAGAGCTGGAAAGAGGATGCAGGATAGGTCCCAGCCTGACTCCTATAGAACGGCTGCTCTGACAGCAGAAAAAAATTATTCTTCTCATCAACTGATTTTTTTTTTTGGAGACAGAGTCTCAAGCTATAGCCCTGGGTAGAGTGCCATGGAGACAGCTCACAGCAACCTCAAACTCTTGGACTTAAGCAATGGTCTTGCCTCAACCTTCCAAGTAGCTGGGACTACAGGCGCCTGCTACAATGCCCAGCTATTTTGTTGTTATAGTTGTTGTTTGGCAGGCCCTGGCTAGATTCGAACCTGCCAGCTCTGGTTTATGTGGCTGGAGCCCTAGCCACTGAGCTATAGGTGCTGAGCCGTGTGACTTTTTCTTAATGGGACTTTCAAATGATCTTTTTTCTGTTCCTTCCAATGTTAAAATGTCATCAGGTTGCTAAAGTTCCCTTTCTTTTTTCATAGATCACAAAGTGAAAAGGTTCTAGTTTTCATGAACAAACTCCACCAATCTGGGCCTTGAAATGATTATTTACTTTCTCACCTGTGACTCATAAAGCAGATATTTGGCAATTTGTTCCAAATACACAATCTCAGCACACCTCCCCCAAAGTATAACATATAAAACCAAAAAACAACCAAGTCATTTCTTAATAATGAATGCATTTAAATAGATGCTGCACTTGAGCTTAAAGAATCCTCAGATCTGTTACCCAGGGTTGCAGAATTTATGTCGTCTGTCACCCATGGCTGAGTTTAGGTGATCTTAGTAAGTGAAGGCTCTGTCTGGGATCTCTCTTCAGGGTCACTTACTGTTGTTTCCTGGTGCCTGTGGGAGGGTCAGGAAAGCAAAGGGAACTGTTCATTTCCCCATGAAAATAAATTAACTTTTTGCTCATAGGAAATGTTTCCTCCAGTCCTTGGAAATTTGATGTAATTTCAGATCATAATAGATTAGCTGCTGAGGGCAGCATAGCAAGTCTTTAGTGCCAAATTCCAGACTAGTTTCGACCTGGGTAGTGTGGTGGCTTCTGTGTGTCAAATCCTTTCTCTGTGGCAGTGCTGTCTGTGGGATCTTTGGGTCCCTGTGATTCTGAGGTGGAAATAACGGGTGTGCAGAGCAGGGTGGGAGACAGACAGCAAACATTTATTCTGAATCAGGTGGCTCTGGATAATTAAAATGCATTTTCTTTCTGGGTTGAAATAATAGCAAGTCAGTTTTTCAATACTGGTCATCTTTGGTTGCTTGGGAGTTCAAATCGGCAGTCTGATTGTTTTTGATTATTTTAAATGGTAAACAAATAATACATTTGCCAGGCCAATTCCCTCAAAGCAAAGTCTGCGGGTAAGAAATTGGCACCTACAACTCTGGCCACTCGGCCTAGAGATGGCTTCTGTATGACCCTTCTGCAGCTGAATTCTGAGCAGCCTGCTTGGCTTGTGATGTTGGACAGAGGAGGCTCAGGCACACAGGGGTGATGGGTGTCTGTGAGATGTGCAGAGGAGAAGAACACAGGGTGTTATTATTATTATGGAGACAGAGCCTCCCTTTGTTGGCCTTGGTAGAGTGCTGTGGCATCCTAGCTCACAGGAAACTCAAACTCTTGGGTTTGAGAGATTCTCTTGCCTCAGCCTCCTAAGTAGCTGAGACCAACAGGCACCTGTCACAATGCCCGGCTATGTTTTAGAAATAGGTCTCACTCTTGTTCAGGCTGGTCTCAAATTCCTGAGCTCAAGCCATCCACTGGCCTTGGCCTCCCAGAGTACTAGGATTACAGGTGTGAGCCACCGTGCCCTGCACATAGGGTGTTTATAGTTGACTCAACTGCAAGATGTAGGTAGGCTGGCAGCCTAAGTACGTAGCAATTTTGGATAAATAAATTACGATTGATGGTTCTAGAGGAAAGGATCTTGCAGGGGTGTGTTGAACCCCTGAGACTCATGTCAGAGGGAGCATCGATGCTTCCCCAATCTGTGCCAGTGACTGGCATGACAACTGGGGTTTCACCGTGTCTCCTGCTCCATAGCTGTCCCAGGGAAGTGATACCTACAGAGCCGATGTTGCTCCTTTAGTTCCAGAGATTCTTATTTTGCTTGGTAGCCTTCCCCCTCCACCCGCCAAAGTAACATCTTTTAAAAATGGCTAAAATGGAGTGATTAAAGAATGTTTAATTAATAGAAGTGCTTATATTTTAGTTTTTAGCAGTCCCTCTATCAAGATAATCAATCACCCAAATGCCCTATGGCTTTTGAGCCAGTTGTTGGCTCTCTCTGGATTTTAGTCTCATCAGCAATAACATGGAGCAATCCAGCAGTGTGGTCTGGAAGGTCCTTTCCGTCTGCATTTGCATCCCACAGTCCCAAGGGCAGTCTCTGAGCAGGGTGATTGATGGTCGGACTGTGGCTGGTGGGTTTCCCGAGTTTGAGGGGCCCTTCCTTAATTAGGGAGGCTGATGGAATTGGAATCTCCTCTATCCTGCTTCTGGTCTGATCTCTGTGGGGGCCAAGTCCTTTGGTAGCCTTAGGGCACAGTGAGAATCCTGGTCACATTCGTGAACACAGAGGCAAGAGCTGCCATCACCCCAATGCTGAACCTGCTTGGTCTGGGGCCCCCGTATAAAACTTACACGATAGAGACCCAGACCGGAAAATGGAAAAGTCTGGCAGCTGAGCAGAGTTTGCAGAACAAGGAAAAAACAGTTTTGCTTTGCTTGGCCCATTGCTTCAATATCTTGTAGTTGGTTTTTTATTTCTTGGAAACAACCAACTTTTCATTGTTATTTGCCTTCTGTGTCTTCTCTTTAGCTTTTCCAGAGTTTTCCTCTCTGTCTCTCTGGTTCTTCTATGGATTTTTTTTAACCCTTGTTTTTGTGAATTCTATCCTTTAACGCTCCAAGACTGGTCTGAGTTAATAACAGTAAATATTTACATAGCACTATGTGCCAATGTCTATAGACAGTGCTTCACATGTATCAATGTGTCTGATCCTCATACCAAGTAAACGAGGTGGTACTATCCCCGGTTACAGATCTGTCTACCCAGGCACAGAGAGGTTGAGTAACATGCCCAGAGTTGCACAGAGGCAGAGCTGTTGTAATATGAGCCCGTATGGTAAAGCTCTGGAGCACAAGTTCTTACTCTCTATGCCGCTGTCTTCTCGTCTTGATTAAAGGTGAAGAAACAGAAGAACATAGAGGGGAAGCCAACAGTGAGATTTGAGGCTTTCTTTCCCTGTCACTGTCAGAAATACACAGTTAGGATTTCCAACGCAAGTATGCCTAGATTGTGGAAACCTGGTAAAGACGTACGTTTCTTCCAATTCGGTATTTCTTTAGAATGTACAAGGTGGTGCCTGGTTGTTAGGTGGACAGTGGTGAGTTTGGAAGCATCGTGCTATCTTTGGAGGGACTCCCCTCTCTTTTTCTTTTTCTCTTGAGACAGAGTCTCGCTCTATCACCCTGGGTAGAGTGTCCTAGTGTCACAGTGACCTCAAACTCCTGGGCTCAAGTGATCCTCTTGCCTGAGCCTCCCAAGTAGCTGGGGCTACAGGTGCCTGCCACAACACCTGGTGATTTTTTCTATTTTTTTAGTAGGATGAGGGCTCACTCTTGCTCAGGCTGGTCTTGAACTCCTGAGCTCAAATGATCCACCCACCTTGGCCTCCCAGAGTGCTAGGATTACAGGCGTGAGCCACTGTGCTGGGCCCCCCCTTTTCATATAATTTCAAGTACAGATCGTCATGCTCTTTTCTAGCTCAAAAGATTAGGGGAAGGCATTTCGCAAAATATGAAAAGCTGGGGAAATTACTAATAGTGGTTATACTGAACACCAGAGAAAATAACGAAAACCTCTTTGTGGTGTAAAATCTTTTTATGCTTAGTTGTGCCAAAGAATTTTTTTCAGGAAAACTTGCACAAGATTTTGGCAGTGATGAGTCAGGCTTTATCTTTTTCAGTAAGTGGTCATTACTGCTTACATCATTGTTGCTATTATTATTTTGATAAGTGAGCATTACCAGTGAGGCTCTGTGTCAGGAGTTCTCCAACTCCCATGTGCATGGGAATCATGTATTACAGGGCTGTTAAAAACTGCAGAATCCTTAACTCCTTCCCTGGAGAATCTGATTCTTTCTGCTGGTCCTACGTAAGGCCAGGGAGCTGCAGTCTTTGGCCTTTTGCATTAATAGAAATCTCTTGACCAGTACAAAATTCAAAAGTTATAAACTGGAATACAGTGAAAATTAATTGTGCTTCTTACCTCTCTTCCTCAGTCATTTAGCTCCAGGATGTAATTTCTTATTTCTTGCATAGATTAAATGCATTGACTGGAGATGTACACAGAAAGATACAAAAGTATCTATGTTCCAGTCTTTTTATACATGGGGTAGCATATTACATTGCTTTGCATTTTGCTTTTTTAACTTAGCATATCTGGGTAGTTCATTATTTAATCAGCTCCTGAATCAAGGGCATTCATTTCCAGTCTTTTGCTACTCAGCAATACAATTAATATTTCTTTTCTTTTTTGAGATAAGAGTCTCATTCTGTCGCCCTGGATAGAGTGCTGTGGTATCATAACTACCAGTAACTCAAACTCTTGGGTTCAAACGATCCTCCTACCTCAGCCTCCTGAATAGCTGGAACTACAAGTACTCAGCACGATACCCAGCTAGGTTTTCTATTTTTAGTAGAGATGGGGTCTTGCGCTTGCTCAGGCTGCTCTTGAACTCCTGAGCTTAGGCAATTCATCTGCCTCAGCCTCCCAGAGTGTTAGGATTATAGACATGAGTCACCATGCCGGCCTACAATTAAAATTTCATACATGTGCCAATATACCTATAATATATATACCTATGAGATGAATTTTAGAAATGGCAATGCTGAGTCAAGGATACGGCTTTTTATTCCGATAGATTTTGAGTCTCTTAAAGCTTTTACCAGTTTGTACTCTACCATTAATGTACGAGAGTGTCTGTTTTTAATTGGTTCCTGAGTCTGGTATCAAATGTTCTGATTTTTTTCAATTTTGATTCTCTGAGTTTTGTTTCACATTTATTTTACTGTGAATGAGGTTGAACATCTTTTCTGATAACTAAGAGTCCGTTGTAGTTCCTTTATGTAAACTGTGTGTATATCTTTATTCATATTCTTTCCCTATTTTTTTTCTACTGGGTTATTGGTCTCACTGGCTTTTGAGAGTTCTTTGCATATTCAAGAAAGTAGCCCTTTGTCTGAGATGTACTTTAAATATGCATATGCTTAGGTTTTTGTTTGACTGTTTATACTTTAAAAAATCATGATCTTTTCTTTTATAAGGCAATTCAATTTATTGATATTTTCTTTTATGGCTCTGGAGAATTTTGTACAATATTTAAGAAGGCCTTCCTTACAATTAAGATTCTTCTTCTTTTTTTTTTTTTTAAATTGAGACAGAGTTTCACTCTGCCACCCTCAGTAGAGTGCTGTGACATCACAGCTCATAGCAACCTCTAACTCCTGGGCTTAGGTGATTCTCTTGCTTCAGCCTCCTGAGTAGCTACAGGCACCCGCAACAATGCCCAGTTATTTTTTTTGTTGTTGCAGTTTGGCAGAGGCTGGGTTCAAATCTGCCACCCTTGGTATATGGGGCCAGCACCCTACCCCCTGAGCCACAGGCACTGCCCCCCCCTTTTAAAATAGAATATAAGGCAATATTTCTTTTCTTTTTTTAAAAACTCTACATTTAAGATTTTTTTTTAAATCCTATGTTTTAGTCGAGTAGTTTTATGGTTTTACTTTTGAGGTTTTAATTTTTTTCCGTCTGGAATTTTTATTGTTGGTTGTTGTAACACATAGCGTGTATATTCAGCCTTCCATATGGTGACCTAATTGTCTCAGCATCTGAAATAATCCATTTCTCTCTCACTGATTCAAAATGGGATTTAAAAATATATAAATTCTTGCATATTGTATAAATTCTTATGTGAATATAGGTTTAATACAAAGTTTTGAATGTTTTCATTCATTTATTTACTTATGGTAAATATTTATTTACTTTTTTTTTTTTTTTTGAGACAGCATCTCAAGCTCTCACCCATGGTAGAGTACCATGGCATCACAGCTCACAGCAACCTCAAACTCTTGGGCTTTAGTGATTCTCTGGCCTCAGCCTCCCAAGTAGCTGGGACTCCAGGCACCCACTACAATGCCTGGCTATTTTTCCTTCTGCAGTTGTCATTGTTGTTTAGCTGGCCCAGGCCGGGTTCAAACCCGCCAGCCTCAGTGTATGTGGCTGGCCCCATAACTACTGTGCTGGCACCAAACCTACTTACTTTTTTTTTTGGAGACAGAGTCTCACTCATTCACCCTGGGGTTAAGTGCCATGGTATCAAGCTCATAGCAACCTCAAATTCTTGGGCTTAACTGATTCTCTTCTTCAATCTCCCAAGTAACTAGGACCACAGGCACTCACCACCATGCCTGGCTAGTTTTTCTATTTTTGGTAGAGAGGAGGTCTAAATCTTGCTGAGGCTGGTCTTGAACTCCATGAGCTCAAGCAATTGTCTGCTTCGACCTCCCAGAGTGCTGGGATTACAGGTGTGAGCAACTGCACCCAGCCCTAATACAATTTTTTTAATATATATTTTTGGGTCTATTTCTGGATTTTCTGTTCTCCATCAATGGTATGTTTGTCGATGCTCCAATCTGATACGTGCCTTGCTTAATGACAGGAATACTTTCTGAGAAATGTGTTAGTCAGTTTTGTCCTTGTGCAAACATCATACGTTTGATCTCACCCAAAAGGCCAAGAGACAATGTAAACATCACAGAGTGCCCTTACACAAACCTGCATGGCACAGCCTTCTACATACCTGGGCTGTGTGGTACAGCCTATTGTTCCTATGCTGACAATCTGTATAGGATGTTAATATCCTCAATTCTGTAGGTGGTTGTTAACACAATGATATTTGTGTATCTAAACAGAAAAGGTACAGTAAAAATGCAGTATTATAATCTTATGGAATCACTTCCATATATGCCGTCTGTCATTGGTCAAAATGTTGTGTGGTACACAACAAGACTATATTTTTGCAATGTGTTTTAATATTTGGAGGGCTAGCCCCTTCTCATTAAGAGAATTCGATCAATATTTTTTTGAGACAGAGTCTCAAGCTGTCGCCCTGGGTAGAGTGCTGTGGCATCACAGCTCACAGCAACCTCCAACTCCTAGGCCTAAGCGATTCTCTTGCCTCAGCCTCCCAAGTAGCTAGGATGACAGGTGCCTGCCACAATGCCCGGCTATTTTTTTGGTTGTAGTTGTCATTGTTGTTTGGCAGGCCTGGGCTGGATTCGAACCTGCCAGCTCTGGTGTATGTGACTGGCACCTTAGCTGCTTGAGCTACAGGCACTGAGCCTTGATCAATATTTTTAAAAAGAATTTGATCACTATGCTTTGTTTTCTTTTTTGCCTGCCTTACTCTGTTGCCCAGGCTAGAGTACCATGATGCCAGCCTAGCTCACAGCAACCTCCAACTACTGGGCTTAAGCAATCCTCCGGCCTTAGCCTCTTGAGTAGCTAGGACTCCAGGCGCCTCCGACAATGCCTGGCTAATTTTTCTATATTTAATAGAGATAGGGTCTCATTCTTGCTCAGGCTGGTTGTGACCTCCTGAGCTCAAGCAATCCACCCACCTCAGTCTCCCAGAATGCTGGGATTACAGGCATGAGCCACTGTGCCTGGCCTTGATCTCTATTCTGGTATATATTTATTTTTCCATAAGAGCTTTAGAATCAACTTGCTCAGTCAAAAAAAAATCCTGTTGTTATTTTTACTGCATTAATATTAAAATTTTAGATTAGCTTAGGGAGAATTAATATCTTTATTTTGTTGAATCTTCCTAGAGATGAAGTAGGTCTGTCTTTATTTAAATCTTTTCCCCGCATTTCTTATTAGCATTTTAGACTTTTCTTCATATACATCTTGTATGTGTGTCTGGTTAAGTATATTCCTAGGTGTAAAATACTTTTTGATGTTAGTATAACTCTTCTAATTGTTTGTTTTGTTCATTAAGAATATGGTAAGGGTCTTTCCCAGAATCATTCTGAATTCTTGTATCTTTTTTTTTCTTTTGCAAAGGATTCTCTTGTGTTTTCTGAGGGAATATGCAGTTTTGTTTGCAGTACTGGTGGTTCAGGTGCTGGGTGAAACCTTGCTCTTGGTATTGTCTGGTTAGGAAAATATAAATACCTCCCAATGGATGTATTTATGTAAATTTCAGATTCCTATAACTTTAGAGAAGGAAGAGACATCGCTGAAGTCCAGCTGAGAAAACTGAGTCTCTTGCAAGTAAGTCCTAGCTAGTCAGTACAGAACCCTGGGTTTATAGATTTTCTACTCAGTAACCTTGACTCTGGGCTGAGAAGTCACTGAATGAAACTCAAGGACCAAACACTGTGAGCAAAAGCTTGGACTTTGGTAGAGGCTGGTGACATCTTATTGCTCTGAGCAATGAATCATTAATCAGTATAGGAATTAGCAAGATAGGAGACGAGGGCCAACATGGGTTCTCAGAGATTGCGTATGTCTCCAAACACCAACTCTGAGTTACCTCCAGAGAGTAGCACAAATGACCATTGGTCTCCAATAAATCATCAGGCTGCATTTGCCGGAATAAATGAAAGCACTGTGAGAGCAGGAAATCAGGACAAAAAACTCCACTGCTAACTTAAACAGCTTCACTTCTGAGCCCCTGGAGATCAGTTATCACCAAAGGGACAGATATACTCTGCAAAGTTTTTGCAGGCTTCACAGCTTGTAAATAAGAGGCTGCATTCTTTGTGCTCCCCTCTCACTGAATCTGGCAGAGGGAAGGCCTCTGACTCCAATCAGCTGGGCGATGACCGGTAGCCGGGCTGGCTGGGAGACAGTGAGGACTCCCTTTGAATGAACTTTGTAAACCCCGCTATACTTAATCCTGAGGACTCTATATTGGGAATACAGTCATCTTATTCATGGAAAATCATGTCGGGAACACCTGTTGTACATTACTTATAATTTATAAAGCCATCCCAAATACAAATGGGTGTGTGTGGAATACATTGACATAGATTACGTAATATTTAACATTTCTGTAACTCATCATTCCCTTAATCATTTCTATACTCTTCTTATTCAGTATTCTTTGTACTTTTACTGGGGTTTCCTTTCTGTGGCTTTGTTTATTCTATTCTAACATTTACATTTTTGTCAATTACTTGAGTCTCCAAAAAAATTTCTGACTTTGATACCATTAGATTCAGTGGTGTAATTTCCAGTTGGGTCCTTCTAAGAAAAATTCCAGATGTCTCCCACCCCCACCCTTCTGCTTTAAAAAATTTTTTTATTTTTATTTCCCTCCCTTTTTCTTTTTTATTAAATCATAGCTGTGCATATTAATGCAATTATGGGGTACAATGTGCTGGTTTTATATACAAATTGAAATAGTTTCATGAAACTGGTTAACATAGCCTTTACCACGTTTTCTTAATTATTATGTTAAGACATTTATATTCTACCTTTAGTAGATTAAACATGTACCCTTGTCAAATGCACCATAGGTGTGGCTCCACCAATTCCCTCCCTCTACCCATCCTTCTCTTTCCTCTTCATCTTGGGCTGTAGTTGGGTTATAGCTTTTGTTTGGAAGTGTGGGTGCTTATAAATTGGTTTCATAGTAGGGCTGAGTACATGATACTTTTTCTTCCATTCTTGAGATATTTTACTAAGAAGAATGTGTTCCAGCTCTATCCATGTAAACCTAAAAGAGGTAAAGTCTCCATCTTTTTTAAGGCTGCATAATATTCCATCCTTCTGCTTTAAAAAACCCCAAAACCAAATAGGTTGAAGATACTTTTATTTGGAACTGACCATGGGAAGCCTTTTTAAAATTAAATTTAATTTTTTTTTTGAGACAGAGTTTTACTATGTTCCCCTTGGTAGAGTGCCGTGATATTATAGCTCATAAAAACCTCAAACTCTTGGGCTTAAGTGATTCTCTTGCCCTGGTTTCCCAAGTATCTGGGACTACAGGCGCCCACCACAACACCTAGCTATTTTTTCATTGCAGTTGTCATTGTTATTTAGCAGACCTGGGCTGGGTTTAAACCCACCAGTCCCAGTGCATATGGCCAGCACCATAACCACTGTGCTATGGCCGCCAAGCCCATGGGGAAGCTTTAGTTAATGTTTATATCTTGAATCAGGGCAGAAGACAGAGCTCTCCCCTTTCAACCTTCTTTCCTTGACTTTTTAAAAGCATTTGCCACTGTGGCCCACTCCATCTTCCTGAAACCCTCTCCCCCTTAACTCCAGGATGTTACACATAAATCAGGGGTGTGGTAAAGTAGAGCCATTGGGACTTTGGAATCATGCAAATATGGCTTTGAATCTTTCTGAGGCTGAACCTTAAGTTCAAGTTCTTGAATGTCTATAGGCTGCAGTGTTTTCACCTCAAAAAGGAGAGCCCCATTACCTTCCTTATGTGCCAGTCATCAGCCTTCAAGCTTTGTGGGGTGGGAGCAGGGTTTGTAATTCTGGGTGTGATGCTAACACATTGCCTTCCACAAGATAGTGAAGTAGGCATTCACTAATTTAGCGGCTTTCTGCATTTTATTTGTAGCCTAGAATGACATATTCCTTCATTCCAAGGGTTCTCCAAAGACACAGTACTAATGGCAGATATATTATCTATCTGTCTGTCCTTCTCTCTATCATCTATCTAGATATGTAGATAAAAAGTGAGTAAGAGAAATTTATTTTAAGGAATTGGTTTATGCAATTTTGGGAGCTGGCGAATCTATCTGTAGGGCAGGCTAGCAAGTTGATGACTTGGGTAGAGTTTATACTGAAGTTTTTTGTTGTTGTTCTTTTTTTTTCTTTTTGAGACAGAGCCTCAAGTTGTCCCCTGGGTAGAGTGCTGTGGCATCACAGCTCACAGCAACCTCTAACTCCTGGGCTCAAGCGAGTCTCCTGCCTCTGCCTCCCAAGTAGCTGGGACCACAGGCCACCCACCACAAGGCCCGGCTATTTTTTGGTTGCAGCTGTCATTGTTGTTTGGTGGGCCTGGGCTGGATTTGAACCCACCACCTTAGGTGTATGTGGCTGGCACCATAGCCACTTGAGCCACAGGCACTGAGCCTGTTGTTCTTTTTTTTTTTTTTTTTTTTTTGAGGCAGAGTCTCACTCTGTTGCCTGGACTAGAGTGCCATGGTATTAGCCTCGCTTACAGCAACCTCAAATTCAAACTCTTGGGCTAAAGTGGTCCTTCTGCCTCAGCCTCCCGAGTAGCTGAGACTACAGATGCCCCCCCCCCCAACAACTGGCTAATTTTTCTATTATTAGTAGAGATGGGATCTTGCTCTTAATCAGGCTGGTCTTGAACTCTTGGTCTCAAGCAATCCTCCTACCTCAGCCTCCCAGAGTGCTAGGATGGCAGGTGTGAGCCACCACCCAGCCTGATATTGGAGTCTTGAGTGTGAATTCCATAGGGCAGTAGCCTAGAAACTCAGTAAGGATTTCTATGTTGCTGTCTCCAAAAGAATTTCTTCTTTGGGAACCCTCAGTCTTTGCTCTTAAGGCCTTCCACTGATTGGATCAGACCCACCCACATTGTGGACAGTAGCCTGGTTTACTCAAAGTTTATTGATTTAAATGTTATCTAAAAAAATACCTTCACAGCAACATCTAGGCTGGTTTATTGATTTAAATGTTATCTAAAAAAATACCTTCACAGCAACATCTAAGCTGGGCACCATATCTTTGCCAAGTTGACACATAAAATTAACTATCATTTTCCACAAGCTTGGCCACTGACCCTTAGCATCTAGGCCTCAGTCCAAAGTCAGAGGGCTTAATTGAAAAGGACTCTAACAGGGACATCCAGACTTGATGTGCCTTTACTTCCCTTCTCGCTTGTGTTTCTCTGCTCCTCTTGTTTTAGTATTAGATTTGCAGAGACTTGTCAGGAATTTATAGCTTGTGATTGCTTCAGCTTTTTGGAAATGACTCTCTATTTTCAAACAGCATTAACCTTAAGAATGGAGAGCACATCTTTATTGACCAGAAAAGTGATGCCTTTTTATCACTGTGCTGTGATGATGTCACTTAGCTAGTGAGTGCTTGATACATTTTTTGGATTAAAAAATATTTAAAAAATTATGTCTCGTTAAAAAGATGTATTCCCAACAGAAGCTCCTGGGGGATGATAGTTAGACCAACCCTCTACATTAGCTATTGTGTAGTTTATGAAACTTCAGAGTGTATTGAAAAGAAATAAAATTTTTCTATAAGAAACAGAGCTGGACTTTTCCACTCACCAGTTGTGTGATTAGTTATAATTTTAAAGATTTCCCTGAGTCTCAGTTTATTCATCTATAAAATGGGGGTAATGGGACATCTCACAGAGTTGTGAAGTTAAATGAAATGCTGTATGTGAATGGCCAGGCCTAATGCTTGGCACAGAGAGAACTTGAAATAAAAATGAATTCCTTCCTCTTCCTTTGGATTGTTCGTGGAGTTTTAGAGCACCGTACTGCCATTAGTAAGTTGGAGGATAGGTGCTTACTTCCAGAGGTGTCAAGGAACTTACCTGTTTTTTTTTCTTTTAAGCCACATCAGGGTGTGGTCACCAGCTGAGTGTGTCCCTCTAAAGGGGCGGGTCAAGCTGTGAAGGACTTTGCTTTATTTTTAAAATAGACAGTTGGCACTCTAGGAATTGGCCGTTCTTTCCTTCCAAGAAGAGGGGATGAATCATTACAGGAAATACTGTTTTTTCCCTCAAGTGTCTTACCAATGAAAGTCATTAACAATAGAACCTTCAGTTGAGAACAATTTTGGGAAGAGCCAGAGTGGAAGCAAGTTTATTAGGGTTGAAATCAACATTTTCGAGTTAGTTAATCTGGGGTTTTAATCCCTGATCCCTCCTCTCCAAAGTCTCAAAAGACTTGGATATTGAAAAAAACACTTACAATAACACCGATGGTAGAAATAATTGTAAATAATTTCAGAATAACTATAAAAAACAGGCCTCTTGGTGCCGAAGAAAAGTTCCTCTAGCTGCAGAAGACAGCATAGTGATGATGTGTGTGGACTAACTCGCTTGTGGTTAATTATTACACAATGCAGATACACACCAAATTTCACATTGTAGTCAATCTTTGTCAATGAAATGTTCTAAAATAGTAACTAAATAAAAGAAGGCAGCCTGGGAGGGGGCTGTGTTCCTTGGGAGGTAAGGTGGCCCACACTGGCCTCTAGCAGGGGTTAGCCTGAAAGGTGGGGAATCTATAGCCTTAAGGCCACATGTGGCCTTCTAGGTCCTTAAGTGCAGCCTTTTGACTGAATCCAAATTTTACAGAACAAATCCTTTTATTAAAAGTGGTGTATCTGGGCAGCACCTGTGGCTCAGTGGGTAGGGTGCCAGCCCCATATGCAGAGGGTGGTGGGTTCGAGCCCAACCCCTGCCAAACTGCAAAAAAAATATAGCTGGGCCTTTTGGTGGGTGCCTGTGGTCCCAGCTGCTTGGGAGGCTGAGGTAGGAGAATCGCCTAAGCCCAGGAGTTGGAGGTTGCTGTGAGCTGTGATGTTACAGCACTCTACAGAGGGTGACGAAGTGAGAATCTGTCTCAAAAAAAAAAAAAGTGGTTCATCAGAAAGATGAAGCTTTTCTTACCTCCTTTATTGTTTAAAAAGAATAATCCTGAAATCAAAAGGCGCAGGTTCCCCACCCTCAAATGTGGCCCAGCTGGAGGTCACTTTACTACATTCTGAATGCTATTTGAATTGACACCCTCCAAATGCCTGCAGCTAGGGCTTGGTGGCATGCTTGGCCTCAGATCACCTCCTCAGGGCTGGTTCCTCTGAGCCATCCCAGCTCACTTGGCCTCTTAGCTTCACATGGAGTCCACAGAGCTCTTTCCCACATGGCTGATTTTAACCGAGGGCCTTGGCTCCTGGGCTTTTCCAGAGTGGGAAGCAAACACCTTTTCCCTGCCCTGAACACTTCTCTGCCTCTCAGACCCAAGCAGCTCTTTCAGACATTTATGTGGTGAGAGAAGGAGAGAAGGGGAGAGGGAGCAAATGCTCAGGAGAACTTGCACAGACTATTTCTGGAGAGCCTACTCCCACCCCCCTACTCAGGACGGCTGACTGGGGCTTAAAGAGCCTATAGTCTGTGGTCTGTCCTTGGGCTCTTTGAACGGAGTTAAGCACCTTCTTGTCAGGCCCAGGCCTCAGTAGGTGGGCCTCAGGAAGGAGGTGTCTGTGTCTGTGCTCATTTGGTCTGTCTGTCCCTCCAGCAGCTGCAGGGAGGGGGTCTCTGTGGCCAGCCTGTGACAGACCAGGCTGTTCACACATTCTGTTCTTGGAGGTTTGCTGCTCACATTCCATCAGGGTCAGGAAACAGGAAGCCAAACAAAGGAAAGAAGCACAGAAGAAGAGACCTCAAGAGACAGAGAAAAGACACACTTCCAAATCTGGGCTTGGCAGCTCCACCTTCTAACTTTGGGTAGAGTCAGCAATGTGAGTAGAGACCTTTCTGGTTCAATATTTTTATTTTTGGTGAGATACATAAGCAAAACAGAAGGCATATCTTACACATCACAGTATAATGCATAATATTAATAATGCAAATACTCAGGTCCCTACCACCCCTCCCCTAAGAAATAGAGTACTACCAGAATCCTGGAATCCCTGTGGGGTTTTCAGGTACCTAAGGCTACTTAATCCACTGCCAAATGTCTGAATCCACCATACATTTACATTTAAATATGTCAAATTATCGCCTCCTTTGGTGTTCTCCAGATAAGAATTGGTTTTAATTACTGGCAGGATTCTCTACTTCCTCAAAGCCTTCTCATTAGCCTCCCCCTCAGCCCCAGCCACTATGAAGGATTGTCCTCAGTTTTTGTCTGCAAAAAAAGGGTTAGTAGTGCACATGGGGAGAGACATAGCTGTTAATACCACCTGTTTAACTGCCCTATTCTTCCTTAATTCTATGGATATTAGAGCCAGGAATCTTTACACACCAGGGAGCAACAACCGCCTCCAGCTGCAGCAGAGAGGAGGTAGTCCACACAGCATGCCAAGGGGTGTGGGTGGGGAAGGGGTAGGTAGGTTGTAAGTCTGATTTTCTTTCTTTCTTTTTTTTTTTTTGAAACAGAGCCTCAAGCTATCCCCCTGGGTAGAATACTGTGGCATCACAGCTCACAGCAACCTCCAACTCCTGAGCTCAAGAGAGTCTCCTGCCTCCGCCTCCCAAGTAGCTGGGATCACAGGCGCCTGCCACAATGCCCGGCTATTTTTTTGGTAGCAGCTGTCATTGTTGTTTTGGCAGCCTGGGCTGGATTCGAACCCGCCACCTTAGGTGTATATGGCTGGTGCCTTAGCCACTTGAGCCACAAGTCTGATTTTCGTCTCTTTAATATGCAGGCATTAAAGCTTACAACAAAGATCTTCCTTTTTCTTTATCTGGCCTTTTTGGGGGGGATTTTATAGATTGAGTTTATATGTTCTGCATGACCACCTTGGGAACTACAAGCTGGGTGGCAGCTGGTTGGTGCAGGCAGGGTGGATTTCATCTGATTCTTAAGGGAGTGTGTGACTCAAAAGTAGGTGAAAAACCATGATTGTTTCTCACTACTGGCTTGTAACAAAGTAAGGAAAATAAGAAGATATAATTGAGTTTTTCCTAAACATAAAATTGTAAGAATGCCCTTTATTCTGGGATTATGTCCACTCTTTTTTGTGGTTATTAAAACATCCTTTCTTTTTATGGGATGATGGTGCTAGTGAATTGTAATTACAAAGAAAAATTCTCTCTTGACAAAGTCAAAAGTGGATAACATCTCCAACTGCAATTTTTTTTTTCCTGGCTTATGAAATCCCAGATTCTGGGAACCACTGATCTAGAGGGCAACTGCCTTTATATGTGTACGTGATTTAGGAGTGTACTGTGTGCTGCTGTGCCTCATTCCTCCTCCCCATGCAGGAGAATCCCAAAACTACAGATGTTGGCATGGAGTGGGAAAAGGAAATAATTCTGCACTGCTGGTGGGAATGCAAGCTACTGTCTAGAAAGAGTTAGGGATCAATAGTAACTGTTTTAAATTACACAGTTATGTAACACTAACCTTTGAGTGATTAATAGGCAATTTATTGCTGACCAATTATTTTTTTTAATTGTCTATCCTTAACCTAAAAGTGTGAGACCACAGGAAAAGTCCACTGAGATATTGTAGCTAATGGAATGCACTTTTAATGTTCAGAGTACAGAATTCACCCATTTCTTCATTGCCCACCTATTTAGTGGGTATTACATATGATTTATTGTTCCAAGTCATTCAGATAAATTGTTAAGAATTTAGTGGGAAAGATAGACAAATTATTGCAATGTGGAAAACGCTTAATCAATATATGACTAAATTAGAAATAAAGAAGAAAAATTAATTATGACTAGTCAAATAAAAAAAATCAATTTTGCAGGGGAGAATACACATAGACAAATAATGTCTCAGTAATGAAAACCAAACTTAGAGTAGCCATGAGAGTGCTTGCTATTGTATAAAACTATAAGACACTCAGTAAGGTTGTATTCAATGGTGCTTTTCCAACTCAATTCCTCCATCCAAAAATGTGGACATGGAGGTGCTAGGGCTAAACTCAGAGAGCTTTTTCATACCAAATAATTAAAAAAAAATTGTTTTACATTCAATAGGAAGCTAACAGACTTTTTAACCAGAGGGTTATGGTGACAGTACGGGTAATAGTTAGTTTCTGAAGGGAGGGACAAGAAGTTATTGTAATAGTCTAGGAAAGGCACTGAATGCTGTTGTGGTTGCCATTTCTAATATTATTAAGGCCACCACTGCTACAACTTACTATCATTTATTGAGTAAATAATGTACCAGGCTCTCTTCTAAATGTTTAGCATGTGCTGTCAGATTAATCCCCACCACAACCCAAAGCAGCAAGAAGAATGGCAAGAAACAGAACTTTTTATTTTCCCCCCAGCTGCCTGCATTCTGTACCTGCCACTGAATCTCATCAGGATGTCCGGGTCCTCACCTTCTTCATTTTATCTCAATCAACTTTCTCCTGTTCTGTTCTCCCTCTTTGCCTTCTAAAGGTGGATTTACTATCTGAATTTCTCTCACACTAATTTCCTTGATGACTTTGCATCCTTATCATTCCACTGGAATTGCCCAGCAGAATTCCAACCCTGGATCAGTGCGACAGCCCACACCATCTTTGCTCTGCAGCTATATAGCTACGTACCTCTGGATAGTATCACTCCAATATTTTGAGTGACACAATAACAATTCAAGCATAGCAGGGCTTTCAGCACCATTGAACAAATTCCTAAAGATTTGTCATCAGCTCTGCCTCTCAACTTTCTTGTGTGTCTATTTTGACACATTTGCCACAATCCACAAGTCATTTACTCCACCAGGTTGTGGGTACCCCTGCACCATGACCTTGTTAATCTAATCACGTGCTTTCACACTTAAAGATTTTAGAAATAATAATACAACATCAAGTTAAGAGATGCCGATTTTGTAGTCCTTACCTTATGGATCTTAGAAACCATTTGAGTGCCTGAAATTATCATTTTAATTCTCAGAAATGCTACTAACTACCAGAGGTTCATCTTTAATCTTTGTTTAGGATTGAGACTTAGGAATTATACAAAAATTTATGAGGTCAATGTGAAGTTTTAATACATACATACATTGTATAATGATTAAATTAGGATAATTAGCATATCTATTACCTTAAATATTTATCATTTCTTTATGATAATAATATTCATAAAACTCTTTTCTGGCTATTTTGAAATATACGGTATTGTTAACTCTATCCTACCATGTAATAAAGCATCAGAAGTTCTTCTTCTTATCTAAATGGACTTTTGCCCTATTGACCCATCTCTCACCATTTCCCTCATACCCCACCCTCCTCATCTTCTAATAGTCACTATTCAACTCTCTAATTCTACGAGAACAACATTTTGATTCCACCTGTGAGTGAGATCATGTGGTACTTGCCTCTCTCTGTGTGCTTTATTTCACTTAACATAAGGTCTTCTGGTTTATTCACATTGCCCATATTACAGGATTTCTTTCTTTTTAATGACTGAATAGTACTCCATTATGCATATATACCATATTTTCTTTCTTTCTTTTTTTTCTTTTTCACTTTGTTGCCCTTGGTAGAGTGCCGTGGCATCATAGCTCACAGAACCTCAAACTCTTGGACTCAAGAGTTTGTCTTAGCCTCCCAAGTAGCTGGGACTACAAGTCCAGCTATTATTAGAGATGGGGTCTCACTCTTTCTCAGGCTGGTCTGGAACTCTTGAACTCAGGTAATCTACCTGCCTCAGCCTCACAGAGTGCTAGGATTACAGGTGTGAGCCACCATGCCCAGCCTACCACATTTTTTTTTTTTTTTTTTTATCTAGTCATCCAGTAATGGACATTCAGGTTGATTGTGCCTTGGTTATTGTGAGTAGTGCTGCAATAAACACAGGAGTGCAGAAATCTCTACAACATATTTCATTTCCTTTCTGGGTACATAGGAAACCAGAAGTAGGACTGTTGGATCATATGGTCGTTCTATTTTTAATTTTTGAGGGGGAGGTGGTTCAATTTATGCTTTAAAAGAATGTACTTAAAAATTTGGCTTTCTTTCCATACACCATCATCCCACAGTATTATAATTTCCATTTTACTAGAGAGGAAATATTCTTGATTATTTCAGACAAAGTGCTCACAAAATCAAACTTTTAGCCTCAGTTTATGACATTGTTAGGCCCAATTCATTAATAGAGTAGGTCTCAATTTGTAAAGATAACACTTTTTCTAAATACATAAGATGCTTTGATTAAATAAGAACATCCCTCTCTTACCACTCACCTCATTTTTAGTATAGGGCCTTTCAGCAGTAAATGTATTCTTGGAATAATCTAATCTTTATCAGGAACATAAACTATCATAATTTAATAAAATATAAATACGATAAAATAATTGTCACGATGAATAATATATCTGTCTGTCTAGATATGTAAAGAAGCTCAAGATTTAGTCTCGCTCTACCTTTGACCTAAAATTCCACTATTTTTGCTTCTTCATTTATGTCCCTGCAGATACTAATATCTGAAATAGTTTTCATTTTGGCAATTCTGACGTTTGCTAGCAAATGTGAGAGCCTTTAGTTTGTCTTTCCATTTGTAAAGGAAATGAATGACCAGAAGAGATTCACAGGGCATTCAGGGTGGGTTCATGAAACCAACTAAGAGACTAGATTGACAGTGAGTTCATAGGATTTTTTTCAAGACTCCTGAAATTGGACTACAGCTTCAGGCCATTTATTGCTTGAAATAATGTCCAAGTTCTCTGTTCATTGGGAAATTAAACTTTGGTCAAAAGAAACTGATTTCATTTGTTATATATTGACATGAGCTGCACCCTTCAGGGAGCCTTGATAGAGGAGATCAGCCAAACATTTAGATGCATTAATTTTTATCATTATTTCTCCTTCTGGAGGACTTCATCTTTATCATCAGTGGTATAGGGCCCAAAGGCTACGTAGAAGGAATGAGAAATTTTATCCTAGAATTATCCACCAACAAAATAATTATAAAAGTGCTCTACTAATGTCTTCTTTTTCTGCCAAGCAGGTGGTGGAAAGACATGCTTGCATGATGTTACTTTGGATTTACTAGGTGGTAAGGATTACCTTTCAGAAGACATCCTGTTTGTGAGTCCAGAGGCTTCTGTCTCGTATACTTAGGAGGAAAAGCCTGTTACACTTACATCCCAGGGGCAATTGCAGTATGTGTTTCATGTCAAAGAGTTAATGGAAATGCCTCAGGTGGTAGGCTAAAAAGTGAATCGTTATGTCAATTAAAAACATTAATTGGGTTAATTACAAGGAGGTCATAGTTTATATGGAATTTGGTTATAATTTATACAATTATCCTCATTTACTCAAGAAAAAAAAATGAAGCTGGTACTTGAATTATTTACCTAACTGAAAATTGCAACTGCAGAGAGGCTACATAAACATCTTCAAAACACCAAATTGAACTGGATCTGCCACAAGTCTAGTTGTAAGCTAATGAATTTCCCCGAGGACAGGGTGGTTTGGAGAGAAAATAAGACTTCTAAAGCACAACATACTGCCAAATCAGATCCCTTAATTTTGACTTCGTTTTATGTGAGTCTCATTTAAGTACTATTGTTAACCTCTACCCCTAACCCTCTCCAGTTGCAGAGGCAAAGGGTATTTTTGTACATGAAAAATTTGGTATCTGCCTCCTGACTTTCTTAAGATGAATAGGGGAATTAAATTTCTTCTCCAGATGAGTGCAAGCAGGAAATAAAACATGAAATTAAAGAGAGGATTTCACTCTATATACAAACATTATGGTTTCTTCATTGCATTCCAGAAAAAAAAAATACAAGATTAGAGTCTGTTTGATTGTGTGTTTATTGGTGGGGTAGAATATTGGTCAAGGGTATGATCTCTGGAGCAGACATTGGTTTAAATTCTGGCTTCATCACGTACGCAGCTGTGTAACCTTGATCAGCACTTAGACAGATGTGTGACCTTGATCATGTAAGCAAACTATTGCCTTAGTGTCTCTATCTGTAAAATGACATAGTGATAATAATATACTTAACCCAGAGGGATGTTACCCAGGGTTAAATGCTGTCATGCCTGTAATACACTAAGCATACTATTTGTGCAATATAAACACTATGTAAGTGGCAGCTATTATTATTGGTACAGAGAAATGGAATATGATCCAGGTTTAAGTGTTAAGTCATCAGGGGTCCAGAGGAATAAGCAAAATTCAGGAATATCTCCCTGAGTATAGTCTCTGTCTTCTCTTAGATTTAGGAAGATTGACTGATATCACAAGAGATCGTCACTCGTTACCCATCCCAGAAGCAGTTTGACATTAATAGTAGTTTGTGACTGGAGAAGACCTCTGTTGTTAGCTGATAACAATCATTTGTTCTTATAAATGTGCCTAGAGATTTCAACACATGTATGGGAATCCAAGCTGTGTCTAGATGGGTTGAACTTTATTTTCCCATGCTAGAAGTCTCACTATACGCTTAACAGTACAGAGTATTTGTATATTGGAGCTCTATTTGCCATTTTAATAAGAGGAGATTTAACTCTAGAAATATAAAATTTGAAGTAAGCATCTCCTCTCTCAAGTTTGATCTATATTTTTAAAAAGTGGAATAGTAGTCTTCTGCATGGATAGCCACAAATGAGTATGTAAGATTTCATCATTTATACACTTTGCTACCACAAATCAGTAATATCGTGCATTATTTAACATATATTCAACTTTCCTCGACATGCCATATAAATTTAAAATTATTGCAAGTTTGGACAACACAACACGATATAATATCAAATGAGAGAACTGTTTTTTTCTATGAACGTCCGTCTATAAATCAGTGAATAGCTATTTAAAATGTGTTTCTTCAGAGGCCAGTCACATCACGTCCTCTGTGCTCCTATAAGATTACCTCTTTATTTATTTCTGCCGCTAAGTTAATTATACAAATGCTTGCAGCCAGTGATCATTTTGCTTGCCTAGTCAGCATCTTAGACCAGATTAATCTTCTAGCAACACTTAATAGAACCCAAATCACACATCAACATGTTAGAACAATATAATGATGAAACAGCAAATGAATCACTCCATTAACTTCTAGATAAATAGAGAAAATATAACTTTCTCCTAGAATTTACTAAGTTAAAAAAAAAAGCCATTCTATTTGCTTTCTGACTGCTTTTAAAAAAGTGCCTAAAAAAAAAAAGCCTAACTTCTGGACAGCAAACATTATGAGACATATTTTGCATCCATGGTCAAAAGAAAAGCAAAATGAAAAGGCAGCTTAATTCAGTTACGGATAGAACCTCATCAAGCAAAGAGGCCTCCTACTTGGTGTCAGGTGTTGTCTGTGTGTGAACACATCCACAAACACCTTCTCATTAACTGGATTGGTGGTTGATGCTGACCTGGTTTTTAAGGGTCTTAATTACCAAGCTGCTATGTCCCTCATGGGTCATATTTTCTGGTCACTCAAAGCGCCAGATTTGACTCTTTGCCCGATCTTTTCAGTAACCTATAAAACCAATTATCCAAGCTTCAGTCATCTGGCAAAAAAAATAGAAGTTGTCGGTTTTATTAACATGAACATTTCCAGGATTACAAAATATCCTGAAGAAAAAAACCAACCATAATTATCAAAATAATAAATTTCTGATTAAAAGACACCATGGTATTAGAGTAGAGAGAGGAAGGGGTCAAAAAGGCAATGAGAATGTGGACTCCAGAGGAAGAGGATTGAGGGCCTACAGGGAGGATTTCTAGAGTTGCTGTTACTTGAGCCAAATTTGAAGGAAGGAGAAAACTTCAATCACGAGATAAAAAGAGAAAGATAATTTCAGGCAGAGAAAATCATAGAATACAATCTGGACTCTATTTCTGGCAGTAGCACTCAAGACAATAGTAGGAGAGATTATAGTATAAGTGCTCTGAAAATGTTTTGGATGTAGTTCAAACATGATCAACTTCAAATTTTAGTAAGAATTATGAAAGGCTTCTTCTAAAAATAGCACAGTTCTATTCTTCATTGCATGATACTGTCTCGATGTCTTATGTATAAAATACTTTCAATTTTCTAACTTTTATAAATGGAAGTTCCAAACAAACCTCCAATGACGATAGAAAAGACAGGAAAGACACAAAATCAAATCTTACTCTTCGTGAATGAAATTTCTGCATGATCAATTTCCAGGTGATTCCAGAGGTTTATATAATTATTTATGAAGATTTTGTGTATTCTTTTATAATTTTATCCACTTTGTCCATATTTATTTTTATAAAAGTCCAAGTAAACATAATAAATATAGCAAAAATAATATAATTTTATAGCTTATCTATATCTAGGCAGCCACCTTTTTACAGAGAAATAACAATGACGATGATGATGATGATGATGGGAGCTCTCACCTACCGTGGGCTGACTGCATTTTGGGCCCGTTATATGGATTTAGCCTTTTATTTCTTAGAACAACCACATGTAAAGTGGAGGCTCTCACTGTCACCATTATATAGTCAGGAAATCTGAAGTGTAGTGATATAAGTAACTTGACCTGGGTCCTGGAAGAGCTGAGAGCAAACGCCAGGGCTGGCTCCAGATTCCAGAGTGTTGAGTCAGGGTCTAGAATGTTTAAACATGATCATGCTCTTGAATAAAACTTCCTCTTTGAGGACCGGTTCTTATCTCTGACTGCATACAGAGCTACCTTGAAAACTTTTAAACACTACAGATGGCCAAGCTCTGTATAATAGTTTCTGATTCAATAAATAGACCTGGGAAGGAGCCTCTGTTTCTGTAGTTTTAACACTTTCACAGGTAATTCTGATTCACATTTCCAAGATTAAGCACCTTGATGTAGGTTCTTTGTTTAGTCTGAAGCATTGTGGTATCTAAGGGGCATGTGACATTCTCATAAACTCAATTACTACAGTGCATTTGCCATCCTTCATTAGTCCGCACAAAGACCCATGAGTGTTAAATAATCTGAGACACATATTTTCAATATCTCTTTTGATAAATTTTATGATAATCTTTATTTATATGGTACAAATGCATTTTTCAATAATAAAATTTCTGATTATGTGTCTTTGAGTTAAACATTAACTTCCTGCTTAAAAAGGAATGCAGATAGGATAAAAATGTCAGGTAAACATATAAGAGAAAATATCCTATTTTGCTGAGAGATTTGTTAGAGGTAGCTAAAGGAGAAAATGCAACAAATACTTTCCACCCTCCAAAAAGTTGGTAGGCAAATTTGATTAATCAGAGCCTATTAAGTAACTTAAGAATTCTAACTCAGTAGACATTTAATACCAGCAAAAGGAATGAGAAATTTTTTTAGAAGACATTAATGAAGACTGGCAAGGCTAAAGATTTTAAATTCAATGTTGAATTCTACATTTCCTGCATGAACTAAGATGGATGGATTAAAATGTCAGTATAAAAAAGAGCAGTGTTCATTCATCGTCTGGATCTCTTAACTTTCTATCGTGGCTTTAAATAACACATATTTACATATAGCAAAAACTAATTGCATACTTAAAAGTTTATTGGTTAAGATAATTGGCATTTTTTAATTTAAAATATAATTTTTTTTTTCAATAAAGCAACTGTCCTCCCAGATAGCAGTTTACAAAGGCAGATTAGTGCCATCTTGTGGCACAACTAGTTAATGGCGGGTCCTTTCTAATAGTTCAGTACAGAGTGTGCCTGTGACACAAATCTACAACACATACATGCAATAGGTGTGCATTTTAAGATTCACGTTGAAATGTTAATGATATTTAGTTTAATGTGTAATGAAGGAAACGTATTATCCAAAGATAAAAGTTTAACATCTTACAATTTATTAAGTAATAAGGAATTATGCATATCTGAAGCATAGACAAGAAATGAAAGATTCAAGACAGTAGCTTTGAAGGATAAATAACATCTCATATAAGGAAGGGACAAGTAAACCAATTTTCAGAAAATAATACATGGAGGTGTTTCTTTAGTGTCAAGATGGGCTTATGGTTATTATTATGAATAAGTATTTAGAATGAAAGAGGAGTATTTGTTTCTCTGTTTCCTTATAGGAACAACTAGCAAATAACTGAGTAAAATTTTAGAACATTATTTATAAGGTAGAAAATAAGAGAGGTTACTGGCCAAAATACTAGATAACCATGACATTTTCTAAAATTCTGTATAATTACTCTCACTGTAGATCCTGAATAATAAAGTAAGTATCCATCTAGAAATGTTTGTGAACTGTCTTTCCTTGAGGCGAATGGAGTGGAGTGGAGGAAATTAAGTTTCCTTTCAGGCTTTAATTGTATTAGAAGCCAAGTAGACTCCCCCATAATTCATCTTTTTGGTTTTGAGATAATATGTCTGTTTGACCCAGCTGAAATTCTGCCTGTTGTTATTCCTTTTCCTGAGACTCTAATTAACTTTACAAAATTCCTCTTCAGGGAAAAATCTGGGCAAAAGGATTAATTTAGCTGACAATGCTGTAATATGAAAATCTCCGTAGGAGCCTTTTCTGTCCTATTCCAGGGACTCTGCCAACTCAAATGCTGGGACGATCAAAGAGCTCTTCATAGCCCAGAAGATAAGGGGAAAAAGCCATCACAGCAGACCCAATTGCTCTCTGAGGAATTCTAAAGAATCCAAAATACTCTTAATGTCTAAAAATGCCACACTTTCTACCAAGAGACTCGGATCCAAAAGGGTATGCAAGAGTGATTTGTCAGTGATGTAATTCTCCCAACCTGATGAGGAAAGCTTTTTATATGTTCTAAGTGAGCAATCAGAAAAAGAGTCATTCTTTCTCTCAGCCACTCAGAGGAAATGATACAGTTTATGAAATACAGAGCTATGAATAAGAATAGCTTCACATAGCTTCTCTTGTCCCTAATCTTAGCCATGATGAGTTTTCTTGGTTTGCTTCTGAGACACAGAAGGAGCTGTGGTATCTTTTCTTTTTTGTGTATTACTTAAAACACTCTCCAGTTAGGCACTTTCTGCCTTTCTTTTCTCTTATTTAACATGATCATAAAACAAAAAGAAAGACATATATGGAACTGTGATAGTGATGCCTATTTCAGTGTGAATCATTTTTAATTTTCTCATTTATAATACTGTTCTATAACTTTTAGAGAGCTGTTTTATGTGGGCTATCCTTAGATTACACATCATAAATTAGGTACAAATATAAATTACATGGTTATAGTTAGTGAATGATTTTTTCCTAGGAGACCATATAATTAATGTGTACCTAATTAAAGCATAACTATTAATGCTTCACACAGAAATATAGCATGTAGCAGTTTTCTTGAGTTCAAGCCTATATAAAACATGGGAATATACAGGCATACACATGCACACACACATAAATACATATATGTCCACACTCATCCACATATGAGCTCAACATCTGGCACACACACACACACATTTGCTCTTATTTATTTCTTTATTCTTACTTACAAATTAAAAGCCCTAATATCAAGTTTACAATAATAAGAATCATAATAGAGCCGGGATCGATGGCTCATACCTACCATCCTAGCACTCTGGGAGGCTGAAGTGGATGGATTTCTTGAGCTCAGGAGTTCAAGCCAGCCTGAACAAGAGCAAGACCCCATTTCTTCTGAAAATAGAAAGATTAGCCAAGCATTTTTCTAGGTACCTATAGTCCAAGCTATTTGGGAGGCTGAGGCAAAAGGAGCTTTTTAGCCTAAGAGTTTGAGGTTGCTGTGAGCTATGACGCCACATACACTACTCATGGTTACAGAGTGAGACGCTGCCTAAATATATATATATATATAAAACAATAATACTTATCATCATTGCAATCTATCTTTTGCCAAGAAACAATTCTCACCATGGGGAAATGGTCCAAATTCTGAAAAATTAGAATATATCCAAAGTTAGTTTATGTTCCTTTTAAATATAGACTTATTAAGTTTTACGAAACAGAATTTCCAAGCCATTGATAAACGTGTAGTTTATCATAATTTTAACTATATATCTTCTGTGTTGGTGATTCAAAAAAATTTTTTTTTCTTTTTTTTGAGACGGAGCCTCAAGCTATCCCCCTGGGTAGAGTGCCATGGCATCACAGCTCATAGCAACCTCCAACTCCTGGGCTCAAGCGAGTCTCCTGCCTCCGCCTCACAAGAAGCTGGGACCACAGGCGCCCGCCACAACGCCCGGCCATTTTTTGGTTGCAGCCATCATTGTTGTTTGGCGGGCCCGGGCTGGGGATTCGAACCCGCCACCTTAGGTGTATGTGGCTGGCGCCTTAGCCGATTGAGCCACAG